>WBNH01001667.1:0-138180 GCA_013401255.1 Urocolius indicus | reverse complement strand
GTCTCTTCCAACCCCTACCATTCTATGATTCAACCCTCTTATAAATCAAGATCTGGTTTGAATTTATATTTTATCTTATTTTTTTGTTTAGTTGGTTGGTTGGATTTTGAAGTCCAAAGCAAAATACTTTATTTCTTGCATTGCTACCATGGTCTCAAATAGAAGTGCCTGGATTGAAGAGCGGAATAAATTTAGGAAGCTATAAAAAGGATGACCATCAGCCATTGTACTCTTCCCCCTATATATACACACGTGTGTGAATACACACACACACACATAGATAGATAGATATGATTAGATCTTGTATTAATTCCTGTTCACTAAGAGTGCCAAACTTCAGTCAAGTGATAGGAATTTCACAGGCTTGGGAGTTTTATTTCACTTCAAGGTGATGTATAATAAAAGTTTGTTATCTGCTGATAGTGAATGATTTTGCTGACTTATGTGGTTCAAAACAACCAGAGATAGAGATGATTAGTTTAGATTAGCCTATTTACAAGAGATTATGAATAGATATCAGTGGTGTACATTGCCTCTCACTAGTGTAACTTTTGCCTCTACTCTAAGGAGTAATGTTTTCTCTGACATAAGATAGAGACATTTCCTACAAAAGTAGAGTTTATTGGTTCCTATAATTTTGCTACTGTGTCTTACTTGGATTTATGAAATTCAGTTTTAATTGTTTATATTATTCAGATCTATTATGCATGTTATTAAGGTAACAAAAGTGATCTCAAAGCATAGCTTTGCTAACTTTTTGAGTACAGAGACTTCTAAATAGGAGACTTCTCTTGAATTCCATGCCACATACTTGAATTCCTGAGTATTCTTAGTGTACAAAATGGAAACTTCAGTATCTAACTTGTCTTTTGAAAGGTGATCACAAAAGCAGAGATGATTGAATACTATGATGTGAGTGGCTGTTATGTTCTTCGTCCTTGGGCTTATGCTATTTGGGAAGCTATGAAGGACTTCTTCGATGCAGAGATCAAGAAACTTGGAGTGGAAAACTGTTACTTCCCCATGTTTGTGTCCCAGGCTGCCCTAGAGAAAGAGAAGACTCATATTGCTGACTTTGCTCCTGAGGTACGCTGCAAAACATTGGTTTAACCCAAGCACAAGAAAACCCAACCTCTTAGTCTGTAGCTGAGTGTGAGGGTTCTTTTTTAATTGTTTTTTTCTGTTGTGTTGGGATTTTTTTGGCCTTTCCTTTAGGTTGCTTGGGTCACAAGATCTGGGAAAGCAGATCTGGCTGAACCAATTGCTGTGCGTCCCACAAGTGAAACAGGTAGGCCTCTTTTGCTGCAGTTTGTGGGTAAAGAAGACAGTAACAGGCATAGTGTAGTGTGGCTGCTAAACAGGAGTACTTTTTAAAAGTAGAAACTCATTTTTTAGGATGTTTTCTATAACTTGTCTAAACTTCCAAAATTTGCCATTTCTCACAACAAATATCACAACAACTGTACGTTTGTTTTAGTGGCCTTTCCTCAGGATATTGCATTCTTCAACTGAAAACCACGTTTGGTTGGTTGATTTATATATTTTATGAGAAAGTTTCTTCATCTCATAATTCAGTTTTGTGTATGCTTTTGTGTCTGTGAAACTAAAATTTCCTCTGAATAATTTAAACAAATGCTCAAAGATCTAAGACTGGATAAGTTTTTCATTTAATTGGGTCTGGTGTGGCATCTTGAAATTTCGAGGTCATTTCTATTTGTGAACCTAAATGTATTTACACACCTTAAGTAACTCAAATATAGTGTCATTAGATAGTAAGTTTTGCATTGTACTTTGACCACCAGCAAGCAAGCTATTTTGCAGGCACACAGGATGAAGTGAAAGTCTTCATTTTAGTGAAAATACTATGTTTTAAGAGAAAAAAATGTGTTTAAAGAGAATTGAATATGGAGGCTTAGCTCTCATAGCAGAGGATGTTAAGCTTATATGAATCAAAAAGAAAGGTTTGGTATAAACTGTCTATATTGTGCAGACACCCAAAGCTGCTTTCTTTTTACAGTCATATATCCTGCCTATGCAAAGTGGGTGCAGTCACACAGGGATCTTCCTATCAAGCTTAATCAGTGGTGCAATGTTGTGGTATGTCTGTAAATTATTTCTGAGTAACTGTTGTGTTGTAAGTGCAGTGTGGAACGATTATTCTATGTGGAGATGGTGTGAAAATACTGAACAAAACACGTTTCATGGCACAAGTATGAATGAGGTCTATGTGATTTTGTTTTTCTCTCTCTTTTTAATAAAACATACTTTATCAACGTATGTTGTTATATTAAGTAGAAATTGGTGAATAGTTGACTTTTAAAGTCATTATTCAGAATTTGCTAACACTTATTGTTAAAAAGAGTCTTTATAAATAATTTGACACTTGATTGTTAACCATGATATTCAATTCTTTTCTCTCTCTGCCAGCGTTGGGAGTTCAAACATCCCCAGCCTTTCCTACGCACTCGTGAGTTCCTTTGGCAAGAGGGTCACACAGCATTTGCAACATATGAAGAAGCAGCAGAGGAGGTAAAATGCAAACGCTCTGATGCTTTTGCTTTCAGAAAATGAAATACTCAATAACATTACAAACAACATAAGGAGCCTGAAGAGGTGTGATATACAAACAATGCTTTTCTTAAAAATAATTTTCCTTCAAAAAATCAAAATAATAGATTCACATGTTATCTGCTAGAAATTTTAACACTTATTTGCCCAAAGACAAATGTTTCATTGAATATCCTGGCACGTCTTTGTTTACTTGGAAGATGTCTAGACTTTTAGGCTGAAACTAGAAACCAATATAAAATTTAGGGTACCGTTTTTGCAGTGACTCTTCTTGTTTTCTGCCATGGTTTATAGTTGTTAAAGTAATTAAAGAAATCTTATTTTTTTTTAATCACAGTTTCAAAGTGTTACATTTTTAACATTTTAGGCTGGCATATAAAAATATTTCCTGGTTTAGCAAATGCAAAATGCTGAGTAATTCTTAAGACAGTATGTTTGTCATAGGTGTTGCAAATCCTTGATCTATATGCTCAAGTGTATGAAGATCTCCTAGCAATACCTGTTGTGAAAGGAAGGAAGACAGAGAAGGAGAAATTTGCAGGAGGTGATTATACAACTACCATAGAGGCATTTATATCTGCCAGTGGAAGAGCTATCCAGGTATTTATCAATTAGAATAAATTTTTTTAGTAAACACAGCAAGATGAAAGCCTTCAACTGATCTTCAACAGACTTAACTTTCCATTGAGTAGAATTTTCTGTTTGCAACCATTTCAGGGAGCAACGTCACATCATCTAGGGCAGAATTTTTCAAAGATGTTTGAAATTGTATTTGAAGATCCCAAGAAACCAGGAGAAAAACAGTTTGCATATCAGAATTCCTGGGGCTTTACAACTCGAACTATTGGTGTAATGACAATGATTCATGGAGACAACATGGGATTGGTGCTCCCACCTCGAGTAGCCTGTGTTCAGGTTTGTGAAAATGCCTTAAACTACCATTTTGTTTCCTTTCCTTTCTTGGAATGCATGAGCATTTCATTTTGGGCACCTGAAAGACTTAAAATACGATAGGAGCTGGCTAATTATAGAGCCTGTTGGGTAAAGTTAGTACAGATATTTAGGGTACTTGTGGTGGACAAGCTGTGTTTGATAGTCCAGCAATTTGAAGTGATTTTATCATTTGGATAAAAAGGAAAACATCTCTTACTTCCGAGAGCTTGAAAGAAACTACTAGGGTATAGGATTACGGTATTGTTTTGAAATGTTTGTTATAAGTAGGAGCTAATTATTTTATAACATGAGATACGTGTCACGTTATGTTACAGGTTGTAATTATTCCCTGTGGTATCACAAACGCCCTTTCGGAAGAGGACAAAGAGGCTTTGTTGAAGAAATGTAACGAGTATCTTAGTAGGCTGCTTAGTGCTAACATCCGTGTACGGGCCGATTTAAGAGACAACTATTCACCTGGTTGGAAGTTCAATCACTGGGAGCTTAAGGTATGTTTCATTCCAGGAGGTATGTGTGAGGCATGTTACGTGTGCCTTGCATTCCGGAGGCAAATATTTTCTCTAAATGAAGAATTGCTGCCTGATGATAATCAGTGATCACTTTCATTGGTAAGTGAAGGAAAGGTGTTTTTTGAGGCTTGATCTGTTAGCCTGGATTTGTGTGTCATCAGCGTTTAGTTTTGTTTTTTTTTTAACTTCTAGATGTCCACATTAAATACCTAGAAAATGAAATCCATAGTACAAATTACTTGCATGTTTAAAAATTTATACTAATACTTAAGTGTCTTCAAGGTCACAACAGTGCCTTCTTTGCACACAGTGGAAAAGAGAAGACAAATCTGTACAGTATCAACAAAGAAATGAGCAGTATTTTTGGTTTTGTTTCCAAATCACTGTGTTCCCCTCATATAGCAGCTGAGAACAACAATTCTGCTTCATGACATGCAAGGTGTTTCATTTTGCTCACTGTTTTTGCTTTACAATGATAATGAGAAATTGAATAATGTACTGAGTGATGTTACAGGATCGTATTTTTGTTCTGAATTGGAAATTAGTTTCAATATGTTAATCTTCAGTGTAAGATGACAGAAGCTTCCTGAGTTGTTGAAAGTTCCTGTTGTGTCCAAGTTCTTTCACCTGTGTGTAAATTCCTTTTTCTTTTTTTTGAAAATTAATTGTGTTCCATGGAGTTCTAGTACCATGAACCCTTGTTGGTAGACTTTTAAAATAAAACTAGGTTTTTCAAGGAGGCACAGCATGAGGCAAACCTGATGTTTGTTATGAAATCTACTGATGTGTCCAGCGTAATACATAACTGCATCTTCAAGCTAATTGCTGGCGAAGTGCACTCACTTTATTGAGTACTGATAAGGAATTCCGTAGGTGAAAAAATACAAAGGTACTGGAGTAGGAAGTGCAAGAATCAAATGGAAAGTATTTTGCTTTATGTAGTTTCTAGCTTCTCCGCTAAGAGTGAAGAGATGAGTCTTTGCAAAGTGATTCCATGTTAAACTTGGTCTTGAGAACAAAAAACCCAACACACCCTCCTTCAAAAAAAAATAACCAAACCGGTGGGAAGGGGTGAGAAAGGGAAAATGAACTCTTCTGAGAATGACTTAATCATGGTAACTCTTTTTCATGAAGGGTGTTCCAATCAGGGTTGAAGTGGGACCACGAGACATGAAGAGCCAACAGTTTGTAGCCGTTAGAAGGGACACAGGACAAAAGCTGACCTATTCTGAACATGAAGCAGAAGATAGACTGAAGCAAGTTTTGAAGGAGATCCAGGATAACCTTTACAACAGGTAAATTGAGAGGTACAGTAAATAGCTGCGCTAATCACAAATACACTTTACCTTTCAGAAAAAATTCTCATGTTATTGGTTTGTGGAGAAAGGCAGGTCAGGCTCATCTTCCTGTTTGTGACATTCCATTTTTCTGCCTCTGGAACTTGGTCATGTACAGTGATAGAAGTTTCCTATTGTGCTCATGAAACAGAATGTTAAAGGTTGTGAATTTGTTTTTGAATAGACTCCTGTGAATTCATGTGGAGTTTTAGTAAACAAATGCACCATAATTAGTTCATGTGATGATAATACACAGGAGTCATTCCTGAAAGATGCTTTTGGTGGGGAATTTTTAAAGATACAAAGTTGTCTGAGAAGCATCAGTAATTGAAGTTCCACGTTCAGAGGTGTGTTTTAAGACCCTATATTGTATTGACTTTCACGACACTGTTTTTTCTTATTTCTCAAAAGCAATTAAATGCTTTTGGAACATTTATTTGCACTTACTACATGTGCCACAATCCCTTGTGTGTCTGCGTCATTGCATATCGCTGTTTGTAAGTGCTGACCCAGCACTGTGGCAGATGTTTCCCTGCTTGCTTCTGTAGTGACCAGAGATGTTTACAAGGAAAATATTTTCACCTAGTTAGAGGGTATTTTTCTATTTAGATTTAGAACATAATTAAAAAAGTCTACATCTATAGTACTTACCTGTTTTTGTCTACAGCTGGTCAGTGTTCAGCTTCCCAGCACATTAATCAAAATTTTATCTCTTTGAGGAGAGAAGTGGTAGAAAGACATAACCTGATTAGGAAGATTCAAATGAATATAATAGCTTCTTTTGTAACTTTTTGTTTTGACTGAGAACTTAGTTCGTTTGGCCAGTAAGATTATGTGCATAGATCTGCCCTGAGTGTTTTTTAAGTTCTTTTCTTTCCGTTTCTTAGAGCTTCTGAGGACCTAAAAAATCATATGGTGGTGGCCAATACTATGGAGGACTTTCAGAAAGAGCTTGATTCAGGAAAGGTAAGGAAATTTACTTCATTCTGGCTCACTAAGTGCTTTCACACACTTTTTGTCATTCACAGATAATCAGAAGCATTACATTTCAAAGCTTATGTATAAACAACGGGTTTTTTATAGAGCTCTCCCCCCACAAGTAGATGAAGCCTGTGCAGCATAGCTGCACAAAAATACATGATCTTCAAAATACATCAAAATTTGAGATACACGTTGCTTTCTTCTTTTGCTAAAAACCCACATATTTATGAAATACGATGTTTCGTGCTACCACCATTCAAGGTTTAGTCCTATGCTAGAGGTGACAGGGTGTCTTGGAAGTGATTTACAACGCTGCAGTTTAGTAACCTTCATTTAAAGTATTACATTTTTATCAGAAAATGATTTTCAGTGAGGTTAATGTAAATATTCAGATTAAGATACATTTGGTGTCATTATTCTAATGCAAACAGTGAAAAACACTTGTCACATCTCATAATACGGCCAACTAAGAGTTTAAAGTACATGTTGTTTACGTCAAAGAAGTTTTACCTTTATGACCCGAGTAGATGCCATTGGGTTCATCGAGAATTACTGCCAGTCAGAAGCCTTGGGTTAATGGCAAGAATAACCTGTAATGTGGATGACTGAGCTCTACTGATATAAACATCCATGAAAAATTTGAAGTTCTGGCAAAGTATTTGATGTTTCTATGAGAGATTACGTGTTCAGTGGAGAGGCTGCTGCTCCTTTTCCAGAGATGGTACCAACCAAAGTTCTTAATGCTAAAATTCTTTCACAAACCTCAGCTTGTGAAAGTGTTCATTTATTTAGATTAATGTCTTCAAGTAGCAAGATCCCCAGGATCAATTGTGAAGACTGTGTATTTTGTAAAAAAAGATCAGGGTTTTTTGTGTACCAATTAGATCTACTCTGAAAATGTCAACATTTCTGACAGAAAATGCACAAGAGCCAAGAATTCATAGTGCATTTGTTAACTTCAAAAGTAGTTTTAAGTTTCTCTTGACCTTTCATCACACTATTTTCTTGCATTGCTATTGAACTTAAAGAGAGTTTATAAAAAGATTTAAAGCAATAAGCGTGAACTTCAGAGGAGGGACTGATTTGTCATGCTTGTGAAGTTGAGGATATAGAGGTTTTAGATGTTCTGTGCCTCGATACTGTAATAGTAGTATTGCCTTATTTCCTCAACAAAACTAAATACAAGTATGAAATACTCTGTTTCCAAATGGCTTTAGGCTCTTCCTACCGATTGGAAAGTATCATTTCCTTCGTGCAAGAGTCTCTTATCTAAAGCATCTGATGGTTCTCGTGATAGATTTTGAAAAGCAAAAATCTTTAGTCTCTGCTTAACAAATAATTGTACCCTGCATAGACCTCCAGCTACTACTACTACCGCTTTTCCATATTGTGATTTCCAGATCTTAATTCACTTCGGAATTAAACAAGCACTCTGAAATTGTGCTTGACTCTCTTTGAGGCAAAGAAACAGCTGAGGAAAACATAAGCTCTTAAAAAACTCTTTTTAACAGATGCAGTAAACATGTATGTAAAAATAAACTGAAATTAAGAGCCAAGCTCATTCCAAGAGCAGGAATGGAATGTGAAGCGAATTCTATATTTGTACATGGACATAAATTATAATCCTTTAATTTTTATTTAAATGCTATAGAACCTGCTTTCTGCTCCTACTGCAGAGGTCCCACGATGCCTGCAGCCTACAGAGAGGCTTAAATGCCTGGTGTCTGCAGTCTAGCATTCAACATTGTGTACAGCTAGATTCTGGAAGGCCAAGAAAATGAAACTATTTGTATTTTTTTCAGAACTCTGATACAATCTAGTTTATAATAAAGTTGGAAACATGAACAAAAATTTTGAATTCCAAGTTGGATAATTGCACCATTTGGATATTTAGGTTAGATAAATTCATTATTATCAGCATAACTGAATTGTAGAAAATTGTGTATGTCATTTTATGGTTCTTTCACTCTTTACCTACATACATTGTATGGACTAAATTTTACAGCATAAATATCCTGTAATTTCTTGAAATGATACTGTATTAGCCCTGACTACTGTTTAACTAGAACATTTGTAAGCTGCAGTGCTCCTGCTTAATTCCTGTTCTTGTTTTCTCCTTGCTATAATTGCAGTGGAGAGTATTAGCACTATAAAGATGCAGACTGCTTTTTGTGTTCAAGTTGCATGCAGAGTTTAGTTGAAACCCTTCAGTATAATTGCACAGGTATTTAAACAAAGTTTCAAAGAATGAACAAAAGATTGATGCAAGAACAGTGTAGTAGAGGGGTATAGTTGCTTTTTCACTTTTCCAAGAAAGTGAAGCTATGAAGTGAAATTTAATAAAGACGTGTTTCAGTTTGAGGCAGTCTGAGAATTTTGCACTAAGAATGTAAATTTGGTGAAAGAAAGCCACAGGTGAGCAAACCTTTATTCGCAGTCTGGATAGAATTAAAATGGCTGGGAAGAGTGAATTCAGTATCTGTGGTTGCTCTCAGATATGAATGTGTAGGGGATGTCTTTTTAACTGTTAATCCTACGTTTTAGTAGAATTTAACAATTGTCATGGTGAAAGTCTGTTAAATATATTTTAAAAATCAGTAGAATGGAGTATTAAACTTGGAAAAAGATATTTGCTACAATAAGAGTAATACTGAGAAGAGTTTGAGATTATGATTTCAGTTTTACTTTCTCGGTTTTCTTCAGTTAGCTTAACTGAAGGAAACAGCAGGAAAATATGCACTGCTTCTCTCTGCACTCAAGAAAAACGTGCTGTTGGCAATTGTTTTCTTAAAATATGGCTGTCTCTGTCTTGATCAGACGTTGTGAAAATTCATAGTAATGAAATCCCAATGTAAAGTTCACTAGGAAAGCACTGCCTTGCAGAATGTAAGGAAGCATTTGTTCTGCAGTTCAGAAGTTTTAAAATTCTCCAAAAACCAGAGAGAAAACAGTATTAATCTTTTCCACAAAATTGAGATATATTGGGCTAATAAATAAATAAAATAAATCAGAGCCCTGACTTGTTTAAATGCTGCTTGGGGTTTATGTAGGTTTTTCCATGCTACGCTATGGAGAGGTGACTGTGCTTATCTATTTCTGTGAGAGAGCTATTAAAATTCAATTGTAGTAATCAAACATTTCCCGTATGAGATCTTAAGGTTTTAGGAATCTTCTGGAGTTAGGATGGTTTGGTTTGGTTTTGTTTTTTTTTTTTTTTTAATGCATAACTGCCTCTTTTTCTTTCTCCTCCACTTTCAGATTGTACAAATCCCTTTTTGTGGAGAAATCGAGTGTGAGGATTGGATCAAGAAGACCACTGCCAGGTAAAACAAAGCAACTGGAGAGTGTCTACTGAGATCAAAATCAAAATGTTTTGAATATAAAATGGGAATGAGATGCTTCCAGGTATAACACTGATGTACAGTCCTCACTCTTGACTCTTGCTGTCATATAATTCAATATATTAGTTCTGAAACTTCTCGACTAATTAGTGTGCTTTTGAGATTTTATGTGTAATACACTTTATTGCACCTTTGTTTTTGAAAGTATTTATTTGTGCTTTCATTTCAGGGATCAAGATATTGAGCCTGGCGCCCCATCCATGGGAGCAAAAAGCCTCTGCATACCTTTTCAGCCTCTCTGTGAACTACAGCGTGGGGCAACATGTGTCTGCGGCAAAAACCCTGCCAAGTTTTACACCCTATTTGGTCGTAGTTACTAAATTGCTAGTCAAAGCACCTTCTCCTTTACCTGTGAACTGAACTTTTTTTAATAGACGGAAATAGCCCCCAAATTTAACCAATTTTGCGACTTTTTAAATGAATCAAAAAAACAAAGCCATAAACCGTAACACCCCCCCTCCACCCCTAATTGTCAGTTTTAGGCTAGCAGTAATTCACAGACTTTTCTGTAAACATCTCCAATAATAAACATGTATTGTGAGCTGTAACGTGTTGGTTGTTTCTTCTGTATTGCTCAATGGGGAGGACAAGAGTCCTTTGCTTGTGTCTCTCTTGGTGCATATGCTTTCTTGCATACTGAGGAAATGGCTGAAAGATCGTAGAGAACATCATAAGCACTTGACAGTCAAGTTTAGCATGCTGACATTGAGAGATAAAACAAATACTTTTAATTTTACCTCCAGATGTTTTAGTTTTCTGCACCGACTTACTTCTAACTTGTACGCATGGTAAATGGTGCTCTGCTTGAAAACTTCCCTCTGGAGCCAGGTGTTTCAAGGAATATTTTTCACCCCATTGTAAAACAGGTTTGAAAGGCTATCTGAAATGAAATGCCACATTGTTAGCAAGATGCAGGTGAATGCCATTTCTTGCAGATATTTTGCAAAGCCCTGCTCCTCTTATCTTACAGACTGGCATTTATAGCTGTTTATCAGTGATACTGCAATGAGTAATGCAAAAGCAATCTGAAGAGAGGTATTTTGCATGTGAAGGATTTCAGGCTGTGGTTATATCTATAGCGTGCCCCCTAAAAGCATTTTGCTTTTCCTGCACTTCCTGTATGTTGCTTTAGCAGAGAGGGCTGGATGTGGCAGTTACAAAATTAATTTTTCAAATAAAATTCCTTCCACTCTGAGCATAGGATTGACCTAAAAAACAAACAAAAAAAGAGCCCTGGTGCAGAATAACTTTTTTTGACATGTGCTTCATTTGTTCCTTTTCTTTCCTATTATGTTTAGGGGCTGTCTATATAAACCCTTTCCCCTGGAAAGAGTTGAGTGGGAACTTGGCAATTAAAAAGTGGAAGAGTAAGATCCTCCCCAAACTTTTCCTGGGACAATACTACATGGCTGCCTGTTTCCAAAGCCCTGTTTTTAGACAGCATCGATAATCTAAAAGTCTTAAGCATGCAGGAGACTTAGGGTGCTGTTCCCAGATCTTCACGCTTCTCTGCTTTGTCAACAGCGTGCAAAATGTTTGCTTCTGCCCAGATTGATTTAGTCAGACTTCCTAGTCTCAGTTTTGAGTATTACACTTGAACCAGTGTTCTGTCCAGTTTAGGATCGTGCACCTTGTGATAATACCCCCGTTTTTCACACAGAAAGTGTGAAAATGATTAAATTTTCAGATCAGCTTTCTCAGAGTGCGTGAGCATGTTGGAAATTCTGTAATATCCCTTGGGTGAGGGTTAGTCCTGGAGGGTTTGCTTCAGTTGCATCTTAAACTTGTCTATCTTGTATTCCTCTGTCTAGATGTTTTCTCTCCATCTAGACAAATTCTCAGGTAGTAATGAGCAAAGGATATGGGGGGTGATACGTCAGTGCATGCATTCATCTTTTGTTTTCAGTTATCATGCCAGGAGAGTGACCCTGAAGTCTTGGTATACCGTCTCTAGCACTGACTGGAATTGTACTTTGAGAAAGACAGTAAGCAGTTAATACCAGAGTGATGTTTCCCAGCCTCAAGTATTGGGTAACTAGTTCTCAGTAACAAGTTCCCAGAGGCATTGCTTACAGCAGCACTGCCATGCTGGGGGAAGGAGAGAGGCAGTAACCAGGCGCTTCAGTGTCCTCAGATGTGACAGGAGCATGCCAAGATTATGGTTTTTTTTTTTCTTTGACAAAGCAAAACAGATTATTAAGAATAGACGAGCTGTTGCAGCTTCCACTGAAACACTCCACCACCATTTTTTATAGAAAGGGGACATGGAAGCTGTTAATAGCACCAAACAAAGGAAAGGCAAAACTGCATGCAGTCTCTAGCATTGCTGCAACCTTATCAGTTTGAACAAACAGCCAGTTGACTGGATCAAATTCATAAGTAAACATGTTGATAGTGCTGTTCTTACAAAATGAATTGCTCTCAACTTCCAAATGGGTTGATTTGAAGGCAGAGATTTCACAGAAGGCCACCCTTTTTTTGGTGTTTTGGTTTTTTTTTCCCTCCTTTTCCCAGCATGTTGGTGTTTTCCTGATGATGGCAGGACTTGGAAGTGTCTGGAATGCTGATGACGCACCTGCAGATCAATCTGTGGTGCTCTTGCACAGAGAGGCCAATGCCTGCCTGGGAGATAAACATCCATGTCTAGTATCTTCTTCCCAGAAGCAAAATCTGTAAAGCGTTATAGAAACATCCATACTGTCAGTTACACTGGCTTGAAAACTTTTGGATCCTTAATAGAGTGTTAGGAAATAAGTATATGAATCAGAACGCAGTACTACAGTTTATTCAATGATGATACTTTGAAATAGAACTGCAACTGTCTTGAATCTTCCTTGCTTCTTATATACTGATACATTTCGGTTGAACAGCATGGTAAGGTGGGATTGTAGGGGAACTGAACTGCCTTAACACAGGTCTGTGCCTTTTTGGAGAAATAGAACACTCCTGAGCATTTTAGCTCTACTGCAACAGGAATGCTTCATTTAGCTCGAGCTCTTGTTTAGAGAATTGAAACCTTGTGTAAGACGGGGCTTTTGAGAGCTGTGAAGTTTAACCGTGGTCTGTTGCTATTGAAAGGAGAACAGCTCGTAAAAAAATCTTACATTTCGTCTTCCATAGTTCAGATAAGTAGCTGCGTGTAACTGTAATTACCATAAGAAACATCACAGAAATAGCTGGAATAGAAGTAGTAACACACAGGGGAGATGATGGAGAAGAGCAAATACTAGTTTCAATGTTCTAATTAGTTCTACTAATTCACCCTACCAGAGCTAGTGGTGTTGGTAAAATTGTGATGTGGTGGAGGACACGCACACTCAAGAGCTGCAGCACGTAGGTAGACAAATGACCAAATGTTAAAAAATTACATCTGTTGGCATGCGAGGCTTCTAGCAAACTGGACTTTAAACATAAATAGTTTGGCGATTGAAACCCTGGGAGCAAAAAACTAAATGAAAATTAGGGGGGAGTGTTTGAGTGTTTGACCTAAAGTTAATTCACCCTGGGAAGTCTAAGGCCAGCAGGGACAGTTGGTCAGCTCAGGTTATCAGTATTACTATCTTATCTCCCTATGGCTGTACTGCATGTAATTTCCTTCCGTTTCATCTTGTAACTTACTGTGTGTATATATGTACACAGATGGGTTTTTCAAATTGGATCATAAACTTTTCAAGGAAGGCACCTGTTCTTATCATCCATACTGTCTAGTGTGCTATTAGCAGCTGGATTTCCTTCTCTGCAGCTTGTGAATGTGCGTAAACGATGTGTGCACTCCAGGGCTCAGCAGGTCCTACAATGAGGAACAAAAAAAGGTTTCTGGATCAGGTTCTTAATCTGTCCCAAAAATGTCACCTAGTACAAGCTAAGACTTATGCAGCTTCTACTTCCTCCTTAACTTCTGGTTATGCTTTCTCCAAATCTGACTTCCTTCCAAGTGTATGAGGGTAACTTTGGGATTTTGAGGTGAGCAGGGTTCTCTAAACGGGAAGTAAACAATGCACTTTGAGTTTATTGTTAAGGTTCAGCTTCCATGTTTTAATGGCCACACAGTTAGAAAATGGTCTCCAACTTTAGTCCATTTCCATGGGCAAAGTTAAAATGTGCCAAAAGTACAAGCAGTCAAGAACTCCAGGTTGCTGAAATGGAAGACCAATTCAGTTGTCTTTGAAACTTGTTCTATTGACAGCATGTTCAACGACCATTTGCAGGCAGTTAATGCTTACTATGTTCTTAAAAACGATGACCACCCAACATGGATTTCAAATGTCTTCTTCCACAGACATGTCACAGTATTTTTTCAGCACTGAAGTTACTGGCAGAAATGGCTGAAACGGACATCAGAGGAGTTTTATGCAAAAGAAATACCTTCTTTAACCGCTTAAAATTCTGAGCCGCTTTCTTATGGTCTCCTGTCTTGGCCTTACTCAGCCTTTTATGACAGTGCCATTAGGTAGAGTAGCAAGTCTTGGTGCTCCCAGTAGTCTCCTATAGGGTTTTTTTTGTTGTTGTTTTGTAGAAAAAACCCACCTCTGAGGGTGGAACTCCTGCAGGATTGAAGCCCTCAGGGTGCCTCCACATGACAAGTCTTGCTAAACTGCCCTTTAAACTGATTTATTGCTTTAGTGCTTCCTATAAAAGTGGCTCCTGCATGTGAGCTGCGCTGACAGGCGAAGGGCAGAATCACAGGCAGAGAGTTTCTCTTTGCGCCGCTCTGTCTTGCAGAACCTCAGAGTAAGGGGAAAGAACAACAGAAATGGGCCGCTACTCGGGCAGGAGCAGTAGGCTCATCTTCATGTGTGTGGTGAGCCTTCTGCTTTTCATTCTTGAGGTCTCGGTAGCCTCCGTAGGCAATTCTCTTTCCTTAGCTTCAGATGCCTTTGCAGTTCTCTCTCACTTGATCTCCATGATCATCGGTTTGTTTGGTGTAAGGCTGAGTCGCGTCAGATGGCACAAGGCTAACACTTTTGGCTTCAGCCGGGCAGATGTGCTGGGAGCTTTTGGCAACTCCATTTTTGCCACTGCTCTGATGTTTAGCATCTTTGTGGAGGCAATCAAGAGGTTTATCAACCCGCAGAAGACTGAGAACACGCTGCTCATCCTTACTGTCGGAATCATAGGTCTGTTCTTCAACGTGCTCAACTATGTTATCTTCATGGACTGCTGTTACTGTCATGCACCCGAAGGAGACCCTGAAACAGGTAAATAACCTAATGCGGTTGCTCAAGGTTCCCAGCCCTCTATGCTGCTGCTTAGTGACTTTTTGAGAGACTTATTTACTTCTTCTCTGAGACGGGCAAGTAAAATGTTTTAATTTGCTTTATTCTTTTGTTAGCAAGGGTAATGGATTTTATGCCTGAGTGCATACATGTTTCCAGCTATCACCACAAGTGTTTCTCTTCAAGTAGTGCATGCTTTGACTTTCTAAAGCAAACAGTGATCTACAAGATAATTTTTTTCCCTGATGCTGGACAAACAAAGGACAAAGTGTACTGCCATCCTAAGGAGGTACTTCTTAGGAAATACCTAATTGTAAAATACTAATCATCCACAATCCTCGGTGCTGTAACTTTTTTCTAAGACTTTGTTACCTTTTAAGAAGTGTTCATAGTTTGTATAAGGCAAAAGGAAAGTCTCAGACGTCTTTGTCTTTGGAGGTAAAAACTGTTTTGAGAATATCTGGATGCTGACCAAAACGTCTGTGTATTCAGAGCTTTTTGCTGATGTTTGGTAACCTGTGCTTGGGCGAGCATGCAGGGAAGAAACCGGGCTACTCTGCTACACAAATCTTTGGCAGGAGGTTCTTTTGAGTGCACAGAGGTTCAGCCTTTCTTTTTATTAGCATAGAATTTTCAAGTTTCAACATTTGAGAGGAGGGATGAGGAGTTTTTTACTATTCCTACAGAAAAAATCTCACTCTATTTGACATGTTACATGCAAATTCTCTTTCTCTGCATGTATTTATACATACACATGTACAAACATGTTTCTTAAAAATGGAAATATTTCCACTGGGATAGGAACTAGCCATTTGCAAATCCTGGGGAGTGGGGGGGGGGGGGGGGGGGGGGGGGACCGGGTCAGNGAAGCTGGGAGAACCTGTCTAAGAAAGCAGCTGCTGTTATGTATTGCTCTAGGTGAGGTAAAGTAAGTCTTATATTTGACTTTCAGGCTAGACAGGGCTTTGAAGCTAGAAATTAAAAGTTTGTTAGTTGGCATTTCAATGTTCAATGTGTTTTCTCAAGAGTTTAAAGTGGAAAAGGTTTCTGTCCACTTAAATATAAGAAAAAACTATTTCACTGTGAGGGTGAGGGAGCCCTGGCACAGGCTGCCCAGGGAGGGTGTGGAGTCTCCTTCCTTGGAGGTCTTCAAGACCTGCCTGGACATGTTCCTATGTGACCTGATCTAGGTGGACCTGCTTCTGCAGAGGGGTTGGACTACATGATCTCTAAAGGTCCCTTCCAAACCCCTACCATTCTATGATTATATGAAAGCTACCTCCAGAAGATACTGAAGGTTTAATATTACTGGAATATAACACTAAAACCAGATGCACAACTCATTTTGCTTCTCATTTGTTTAGGTTCCCAGCTGTTTAAAGTTTAAGCTGCTGTTAGATTAAAGTTGTAGTGGTGTGTAACCAGGAGGAGGATTTAGTGGGCTTTTATATTATGAACTGTTAGCAATTCCTTATGAAATCCTATGATGGCTTTTTGGATGACAGCTTCCAAAACTGTGCTTCTGGGTGAAGTCAGGAAGAAGGAACAAATCACTTAAAACCAAAGGTGGAGAGTGTCAGGTAATTAAGGAATTAACTGAAATTAAGGACAACTGTGCAGGTTAATGCCATTCTCACTGAATTTCCCGGACCCTGCTCCAAACAACGCCCTATCCCTCTGATAGACTCACATTCAAACACCTAGCAACTCTGTTTTGCTTTCAACTGAATTTCAGATGCAAAAGCCAGAGATTAATTTTGCACAATCCTATAAGTGGTGTAGATTTGTCAGTGGTTTTGCTTCTCTATTTCTGATACGATGAATCTGATGTGCTTGCAGTACTGCCTACAGGCAAGACAATGCCATTCTATATTATAGAGGGAATGCTCCTTTCTTCTGGACTTGATTTTATAATCCCAATTTAGGTGAAGATTCACATTTATTTCCTCTAATTTTCTCTATATTCAACCTGAGTGGGATTTTAATTACATTTCTTTCAAGAGAAATGTTATTTCCCAAAGAGCTATACTCTGAAAAAGATACTTATATGCTTTACATATATTTTCAGTATATATTAAAAACCGTTAAAAGGAGGGACTCCATCTTTCTCTCTTGTCATCCTGTGAATGAGGAAAAGACATTCTTTCCTGGAGACTGAAGTCAAGGCAAATTTTCTAGTGTGTCAGCACCACTAGCAGAAATTCAAGTGGATCGTCGTGGTCTCTAAATCCTGCTGATGCAATCCAACTGTCCACAGGCAATACCTTCAGTGGCACCTGAGCAATCTCCTGACATCAGTGACAATTTGCTGGAGGATAAAAGTTTGTAGTCCTCTACCTTTTGTGCTTCCTGGAAAGTGGGAGAGCTGCCTTCAAATCTCTGTTTCCCAAATAGGAGTTTTAAAACAGCTCTGTCCTCTCATGGATGTGATTTATTGCACTGCTTTGAAAAACGCAAAGCAAAAAATAGAGCATTTCAGTTGTCTAGTGCTGTATTATGCGTGCTGAGGGCAGTGGGAACACCTAAATCACACTGAAGCAAATTCTTCCATGTGTATTAGTGTCATGATTAATTGCAACAGCCTACACTTCATCATGTTGCATAGGCTACTGTCAGGGATGGAAAAATCAGCTTTCCTGGATGGTGCTGACAGCAGCAGCAGAGCGAGCTATGCCTACAATGAGCATTGCTAGCCAGGTCTGTGTGTCCAATACACACAAAGGCTGGTGTTCACAGGCACCAACCCACCTTTCCATGCTTTTCCCTTGTTTTGTTTCTGTACTCCTCATTGCAGCATCCACGCTTCAAGTTCTCCTCTTAGTATGAATACTCTTGGTGAGCAAGTATAGATGTGTTTTTTTCCAAGTTGCCATCTCAGGCAGATCCAGTTTATCTCCTCCACCCATCATCTGGGTTTGTTTTGTCTCTCACCCCTTACTCTTCTGTCCCTGCTGCTTCTCTTTTTTTCTGGTTCTTTCTGCCCTTTTGCTCTGTGTCTGACTCCCTAAGTCTTCATCTACTGCTGTCCCCCTTTGCCTCACTCTCTAGATCAAGTTCCTGTCTGTCTCCTCTGCCAGCTGTAAGCACCCTTCTCCTACCAGTTTAAATTAAGGTGTCTCCGCTCTCTAGATCTATCTTTGCACTTAATTCAGACAGTGTTGTTCTCCACACTATGTTAGGACTAAGAGGGAAGGTCAGCAAGAATACAGGAGGATATGCCCCTGTTCTTTCTTTTGATGCTGTCCCAAAGCAGCTATTACAGGTATAAAACATGTCTGCACTCTGTAAAGGAAGTGCCATGTAAAGGTACTTGGGCCAGCTGGGATATCCACATCAGTGTGGAGGGCAGCACAGTCTAGTTATTGCTTTGACTTAAAATCCAGGAAATACTTGTTAAAATAAAGAAATATTAAAGCTTCCCTAAGTAACTTTTACCAGAAGTTAACATTCACAAACCACTTTTCTTACTGTTGCTGTTGGAAACGATGGAGCAGCTTTAGCCAGAATTTTCTGACAACTTCGAGGTCTTGTATCTTACATAGTAAGATTTGGCACAAAAAAAATGAAGGCTATAGAAAATTAATAAGAAGCTGGGAAAAAAATTAAGGCTTTTATAATAAATACCAGAAAATTTAACACTGATCATATCCTTTATAGTCAGTGATAAAAATACAGAAGCATATTTTACTGAACAGAGAGTTCAGCTTACTCTTGGTTAAGTAGTTCAGTGCTACTGTCTCTTCTACTCATTTATAGAGTTTTAAACTGCTAGGGGGACCAGTTTGAAAAGCACCATGTCACTCCAATTATAGCAATACTCTGTTGTTTGTCTTGGGAAAATGAATAAAGACTTAACATGAAGAAAACACTTGTTCTGTCATTGTGTGATCTGTACAGGGAGGTGGGGGGAAGTAGCAAATGAAGAAGATGTGACACAACCCAACCTGTCTGATACTGAGCCACCCATGAAATGGCTGGGGCTGTGAGAAACAGCCTTAATCTTGTGAGAGACCTCATGGTCTTCACACATTTCACACAGTTCAATGAGTTCACTTGTTAAATAAAAGACGTTCTGCATTAGCAGCCAAGTCTCTTTTATACTCTGGTAGGTGCAATTTAGCAGGCATGTATATATATGCATTTTATGTGGTAAAGCTGTTGGGTCCTGATTCTCTTGTCTCACTGTGCACCAGCATCCTGCTTCTTAGATAAGAGGTGGCATGTAAGCTAGGAGTCGGTCCCACAAATGGAAAATACACCTTTTGTCTCCTCCTGACCTTATGTAGCGTGAGTTAGTTTATTCTGAGGCTTGCTGTGAAACTTATCTTTTTTTTCCCAGGCTTTTGTAAGTAGGAGAGATTTGGGGTATGCATGTGTGAATGAAGTGAGGCTCTAGTTTTAACTGGCTGAGCGACTTGGGAATATTCTGTAATATTCTGAACTCAAATTTTCACATCTGTTGCTGCAAACATACTGGTCCCAGTGGAAGTGAGAACCAAAGTGGCCAAAATGAGTGGATAAGTGGCTGCTTTACTCGTATCTTGATGTCATAGACCTTCCCAGTGGAGACCTGGTGAGCAAAACTGCACAGGTATTGAAAAGCAATGGTTTTTGTAGTGTCTCTCTGATTCAACAGACTCAACAATCTATACTGCAAGAGATCAAAGTGCTCTGGGGAATAGAGACCCAGAACAAAGGATTTCGGTTTCTTAGGTTGACAGTGTGAAGAATTTAATGATCACTTAATTCATATGGATTTGAGAAAAATAAGTTTCCTGGGTGTGAGGAGGTTTCTCTCTCAAATGTATTGCTGAAAGAGTGCCAGGCTATTCCAGTCTGATGGCTTGGAGACATTTTTACGGAATGAGAAGGAACCCTGGGTTCAACACCTGTAACAACAAACCTCTGGCTTTCTATGCCTTTCACACCTGAAAAGCCTGAAAGCTTTTCCTCAAGATTAACATTTCTACCTCTACTTTACCTCTCTTTTCACTGTGTTGTTGCCACGCTGACACTATTTTTCACTCGGAAGCACCAACCCTTCAGTAAAAGCTTTTTGCCAGTTTGTCCTCTGACTGCATTCATAGACAGACAACTGTCAAATGCATAGCACCGGGGTTTACCAACAGACAGTTGCTTTAATCACACCATACATACCACTCTCACAGATTTATGCCGCCTGTGTAGTGCACTGTGGCATCCAGCTCCCAAATGCCTGATAGCATCGTATCCAGAAATGGACATATGCCTTATACCTTTATTTCCATAAATCCCAAATATCTCAGACTGAGCAACTGTCTTTCTTGAAGATCATTAGTTTAACAGTTGCCAAATTATCCTCATCAAATTCTTCCAAAGCTTTTCTGAGCAGCTACCCCAAAGGTAACCAGATCTGTGATAATTTATATTAGCTGAGGCTTTAATCCAGAGTCTTTAACACAGACAAGACAGAGGGGAAGGGACTGAAAGCTTACTCAGCAAAATGCTTCACTAAATTTCAGTCAGATCTGATTTTAATTCTTGGGGGCTGAACTAAATGATCTCTAGAGGTCCTTACCATTCTGTGATTCTGTTACCTTCTTAAAAGAAACCTCAGAAGATAATCCAAGGGAGAGACATCTAACTTCCCCCCATTGTTTTCAGTCATAACTTTTCATCAAAACAAGTAAAAGCAAATGTTTTGGGGCCACTTGTTAGACAATGTGGAAAGTGTGGAATGAAATTTTAAGCTTGTAAGTAAAGCAAGCAAAGCATCCCCAAATGGTTCATGCAATAGCGTAAAGGTAAGATCAAAAGTTCTGAATCTAGATGCCAACAGTACCAATACCACTGAACTTTGGGTAAGTGAATTTGCCCTCAGCCTTGAACTAATTTCATAATGAAGGCATAAACAAACTGTCTGAGTAACATCACATTATCTGTGGTGAGCTGTAAGGAAATAAAAGGACTGAAAGATAACTGAGTTCAAAGTCATAAAGAGTTTCAATACAATGGTTTTTTTTTTTAAAGCCCACATTTTATACGTTAACCGCAAATGTTTTATTTGGATGGCTATTTTGCAGGGAGTTTGCTACAGGCACAGGTTTGATATCAGCTTCAGTCTAGAAATGCTGTTGGGATGGAAAGTCAGGGTTTTGAAATAGGACTGAATGTAATATACAATGATGAAATCATTGAGTGGCTTTCTCTTCATGTTTTTTGCAACATGCTGTGCTACCTCCCAGTCGGAAAAGGTTATATGGGTACATTTATATACACACACACACACACACGCACACATCTATATGGGAAACTTAACAGACCTACACTTTTTAAAAGGTGAACTATCAAGTAGTTAAAATATTCAGGGAAGCACTATCCAAGTGCTAGAGCAGATACTGACTGGACATGTCTTAAAGTATGAAAAAGTTTTCTTCATGCTAGACATTAAGAGCAGGGAATGGTGGTTTGTAACTAACAAACTGAACAACTGACTTAAAATAGAAAAAAAAAATCTGTCAAAAAAGACACATTCCATGCTAGCAACTAAATAATCCCACAGGCTCATAATTTCTGAATTACCTACCAGTGTATTCCAGCCCTCTTTGGAGGGGCACAAAAATCCATTCTCGGTGTCTGGCCAGCCTGTGGTCTGTTGCTGGGACAGTTTCAGGACTCTCATGAAGAGTTCTAGCTGTGTTTAAAAAAGCCAGGAACATTCACCTCTGTACTATGTCAAGGACGCTGATAAAGTTTTCACTCAGACTGTGTAATTCTTTCTGGAAGGCTAACTTTTAGGCTTCTGCTTCCCGAGTTGAAGCAAACCTAATGAACTGATTTCCCAGCTCTTCCACTCTTCGGCATATGCCCAGAAGTGCCATCTTCCTCTTGCAGGTATTCTGAGCAGAATAAGAGGGAGACAAAAACAGAGTAAACAGAAACAAACCACCTGCAAACAGAATACTCTTGTACTAACGGTCTTCCACAACAAGGTCCGTTGGTTGGTGTTGATTTTGTGATTAATTTTGTAGTCAAATTTGTTTGTAGCAGAATAGATTGTCTCAATTTAGATTTGCCATAAATTCGGCCCAGCATTTCTAATTTAAAGAAACAAGCTCCACAAGACCCTTCAGGGCTGTCACTGGGTCTTGTTGGAATGAAGCTTAAAGATCCCCACTCACCACGTTTCAGGCTCTGGGATGCTGCCTTTAAATTAAATGTACCTAGGGTTAGCATCGGCTGTTTAGGGTAAATGTAGTGTTTTCTTCGCACAGTCTTAAAGAGGCACGACTCCCTTATCACGTACAGTGATGTCTGGCCATTTGTTTCTTTCATTCTCTAGTGTCTTACTGATAATTCCTGGTATATCATTTGTAAATCATTTTTATGATAGGTTAAAAAGTAATCCCTTCCAGGACTTTGATAATCAGGGTGAAGAATGATCTCTCTTAATTATAGTTTATCATGACTGATTTATTTTCATGGTTTTTTTACTATCCAAATTATATAACACCACAAGGCTAGGTATGATTATTTTCATTCTTCATTCATCGGTGGAAGAAAATTACCGTTGTTACCTCTGTTACTGTTGTCATATTTCATAGCAACATAGTGTACCCTGTTTTCAAAGGATGGCAATGGCTTCTCTGCAAGGAACAACTTTGTAGATTTTATCCTGTCACCTTGAAAAAAGATAACTTAAGGAGGGTGTGACAGAAGTCTGCAAAACCAAGGGTGTGATAGGGAAAGTCAGTAGTTGTTGGGTGTTTATTCTGTCCTCTGATAAAAGAATGAGTATACTTTATAAATTAAAGTAGCAGGATCCAGGTTCAATAAAAAGAGGTGGTTCTTCATATCATGACTAGAACATTCGTGCAACGTTGCTAAGTTGAAATCTGCATCTAGTACGTGGAAGTAGCATTCAAGGCTACTAAATACAGATACGTAGCTCAGAAAATATTTGAGAGATGAGTATTATGGGAAAGTATCTTACCCTGCTGTTACTGTTAACTAAGCATCCCCTTATGGTCACTGTTGGGGAAAGCCTATTGGCTAGAAAGCCTGACTCCTGACAGCTAAATGTTAACAACTGTTGTGCTGAGAATTTTAAATAGTACACATAAATCTTGAAGCTTACAGGAGCACTTTGTATCTTCGGGGTTCAGAAGTAAAGCGGTCTTGTTTGCAAGAATTTTATCAGTTAATAAGAATTTTATCAGTTCCTGCTCCTGATTAGGATGAGGAAATTGTAAGAACAGCTTTTTCTAGCAGTATTGTAGCTGAAACAATAGTAGTTGGCAAATAATGAATAAAACTAAGGTGTTGGACAGCCTTTTCTGGACCTCCTAAGAGGCCCTTGCTCAGCTCAGCATAATTAGAGAGACTGGGATATTTATTTTATTTAATAGTATATACCTTGTTCAGGCAATCTCAGTACGGGATGAGTAAGTGGAAGTCTAACATATTGTTGAATGTCTGCAGTCGCTGCAAAACACCCAAGATGCTAAGCACATTGCAAAACAGTCAGAAACACAGCTCCTTCCTAAAAGGATTTGAGATCAAGCATTCTGATACTGCGAGTGGATCAGTGGAGGCAGAGTGTTAGTGCCTGCAAGGTGAGAAAAGCCTGAGAGAAAACCCTGTTAACGGGGTCAATGCCTCATGAAGGACCAAGACTTTCTTTTGGACTAAGCAGAAGAAGATCAAGGTGCAAAAGAGCTATGGGGATAACACACCCCATAGCTGAGATAAATTAATTATTCTTCTTGTTGAAAGTGACAACTTGCTGAATGAGAATGATTAGTGCAGCTTTGTTCAAATGATGGTTTTAGAAGTTGTTTGTCTTGGAGTGATAGTGTGACCCGGATCAGGAAGGATAGGCACAAAAGTGAATCAAATATGAGAGAATATTGAGAAAGCAGAGAAGGAGAAATTCAGCAGCTTTGCAGTGCCTTGACGGGCAGAAGAAGGAAGAATCAGTGGGTCACGAACACAGCTTCAGAGATGAAGCTCTGAACACGTACTACTTCTGACTTTAATGAGTCACCGATAATTGTGATCTGTGTCAAAGGACATAGTCACAGCCTATTGGCTGAAAATAATATTTTTAGTGTTATTTCTTCAAATTAACAGTGATATTTTTATGGTTTTGAAGTGAGTTTAGAGTTATGACACTTCTCTTTTTTTTTTCCAAGAGAACTGATATATATTTTGCACAGGAGGATTAATGATGTTCTAGCCGCTGTACTATAACATTATAACATTATATATTATAACCTCTGGAAATACTTTTCAGTCTATACAGGAGCAATGAGCTGGGCTTCAATGATTTTTTTTTTTTTTGATTGTAAGTGAAATGCCAGAGGTAGAATTTTCTATCATTGATTGCAATAAAGAACATTTAGTCTGTCATTTTGAAGTTTATATGTAATAGACTACCTATAGACTTCCTATAACTGATGCATTTTTCTTCTTTTAATTGTACCTACATCATGCTGCTTGTTATATGGCACAACTATTTAAAACCTACCATCTTATATTGCTAGACATAATTTTATAGCTGAAATGTATGTCGGTGCAAGTAATGCTGTCTCCTCCCACTGTTGTGTTTGTCTATACGGTTAAGGTTTACTTGTATGTATTTGTTAATTGCAGGAATACTGCAATTATTTTGCTGGTATTTTCTATGCTTGGGCATTGAGTGTGTAAAGGACATGCACAAGAATCTCCTGTTAATTGGGAGTTCTGTATGTTAATACTTTCAGATACATAGGAAGTTATCCCCTGCATGGCTACTGAAGTTCACTCCTGAGATTAAGATACATCTTGAGTTACATGCAAGAAAGGCTTTGGTTGTATACACAGAATGTAGGTGGACTTGAGAAGCCTCATTTAAAAGATCTACTTAAGCAAGGGATCAAACTTAATTAACATCAAGAACAATGCAATTGCTTCATAGGTAGAATAAAGAAGAAATTCCTGAGGCCTTTAATGAATTTCTGGTTGTAGATAAGACAGCCTTTGGTAGAAAGGTCATGATAGTGATCCCTGGTTTATCTGATAGCAGTGTACGCAATGTATTCTTTGTCAGATGGGGTGAAATGTTTGATGTGTTACTTCAGTGTGAATTGTAATTGCTGAAACAGTAAACTCAGCACTAGTGCACCTCTTGTCGTAACTGAAATACTTCAGACTCTCACGGGATATAATTTAAAGGGCATTACTTTCTTTAGGTCTTATGTCTTGTATTTATTACTTTTGGGCTCGGTTCTGTTATGGAAAAGCCTGTAGTCGAGGATGACTTAACTTCCCAGCACCTCCTTTGATTATTGAGTTGCTCCCATCATCTCAAAGTGCTGTATTAGCAGTCTGACTCTGTCGTTTTTCCATTTGCGTGCAGGGGCGTCACTTTCCCACGAAACGTCATTAAAAACCCCACCCAACCCTAAACCTACAGACACAAGATAGAGGTTTTCTCACCATGCTTCGTGTAAACTGTTCTGTAGGTTAAAAAAACCCATGAAATTATCTTTTTTTCATAGGCTGATGACAGATTCACGCACACTTGGGTACTATTTTGACAGTTTTTAAAAGGGTAGGGACAGGAAGTTACCTGTTTCAGTAGATGGCACTCTGTCCTTTGATTTGGCACTTACGCCACCAATAAAGCACCAAAGGAGCATAATTATTGAATCCGTCGCTGGATTTGACTGTCTTTGGTGTCTTGGAGAACGCACGGGATAGCCTTTGTTCCCTACGGGGATGGCTCTGCCGACCGGAGAGGGTTCGCGCCTCCCCACGACCCCTTCATATCCTATTTGTTTCGTGTTTGAATCATTTCGTATCGCCCACGGTCGTTTTTGATCACCCGTTTCCCGCAGACTCCGGTGTCAGAGCCGTTATCTGTCGGTGCCGGTGCCTGCGTTTGGCGGTGTCGGGGGGCGGTGCGGGCGGCCGGCGCCTTCCCCGCGGGGCAGGGCGGGCTGGCGGGCGGAGCCGGGCCGGGCGCGGGGCGGCGGTGTTAAAGGGCCGTGCGGTGGCGGCGGGTGCGGGTTGGCTGCGGGGCATGGCCCGGCGGTAGTGCGGAGAGAGAGAGAGGGGCGCCGGTGGCACCGGTGGCACCGGCCGTCGCCATGGGGCGGTACTCGGGGAAGACGTGCCGCCTCATCTTCATGCTGGTGCTCACCGCCGGCTTCTTCGTGGCCGAGCTGGTGTCGGGCTACCTGGGCAACTCCATCGCGCTGGTGTCTGACTCCTTCAACATGCTTTCGGACCTCATCTCCCTTTGCGTGGGCCTCTCCACGGGGCGCATCGCCCGCCGCAGCCGCCGGGGCCCCCGCGCTACCTACGGTTACAGCCGCGCCGAGGCGGTGGGCGCCCTGAGCAACGCCGTCTTCCTCACCGCCCTCTGCTTCACCATCTGCGTGGAAGCCATCCTGCGCCTCGCCCGCCCCGAGCCCATCGATGACGCCCAGTTGGTGCTCGTCGTTGGCACCCTCGGCCTCGCCGTCAACCTCGTGGGGCTCCTCGTCTTCCAGGACTGGGGCTCCTGCTGCCGGCGCCGCCGCTCGCCCGGCACCGCCGCGCCGCCGGTCGTACCCAGCGGTACCTCGACGGGGGAGGCTGATGAAGCAGGTGCCTTTCGGCTGCAGCCTCGCCGCCTTGCCAGCCTGCCTTCCCCTGCCGTCCCTTGCCTCTCCCCACCCTTTTGCACCCATCCTCGTCTCTCCCTGTCCCCTTTGTCCCTCCTGTTTGTCATCGGAACCCGCCAATGACTTAAAATAGCGTTCTGGGCCCTTTCAGAGCCCTGGGGAATTTCTTTAACCTCATTCAGAAACCCGACAGCTCTTTCACCTTTGTACTTTACACTGGGCTACTGGGTGTCTGCTTGGGAAGGGGGAAGGAGACGTTGCTCAGCGAGCTGCGTGGAAAATGTGTTGGCTTGTTTTTATTGTTGTTATCTTTGAAATAAGTTGGTTTTGAGAAGGTTGATGTTTTTTCTGTTTGTAGAACTTATACACAACACAGCGTTTCTTCTTTGAATGCAGGTGATTCACCAAATGACCAAAAAAGCCCTGAAGCGGGGTCTGAGAAGAAAAAAGAGAAAAAGTCTGAAGCCTTGAACATCAGAGGTACAGCATGGGAGTATACTGCTATTATTATTTTAACTTAAACACTTCCTAGTTTCCATTATATATATTTTTTAAAATACCAATAAGAAATGGAGCAAAAGCCTAGGACTGTATGTGTATGGTCCCAGTTATCTTTAGCAGAAAGGTTATGCTTGTATGAAATAGCATGGATGATAACAAAATAGTGTGGCACTGATTTGGCTCTGAACATGCTCACATTTTGGTTTTAATTCTTTTAGAAGAGTGCAGCTGAACATTTTGGAAAGGAGGCAAAGCGTGTTGTACTAAGGTCAAGTTGCTAGAGGCCTTCCAGGAAGGCACTTCTTTGAGTATCACTGCTATAGTAGTTGAGCAGTTTTCAACTTTCAAATGCTTTTGGGTGGAAAACAGAGCTTCTTTAAATCCTGATGTTGATAAATGTTTTGTCGGCATGAGGACAAAGGTGCTGTAGCTTGTGCTTCAGCCGTGTGTTTTGCCAAGTCCTTGAACTGTGGACCTGTCTAAGAGAGTCTGTGACAGGATCAGCCATCCTCACCTTATCTTTCAGCTGGTCTCTGGGTATCTGCAGAATGAAACAGTGTAGCTACTTCTAAGAATAAATTGACCAAGTGTTTATCTCTCTCTCTGTATAGGCGGTGATATGTTTACACATTTACATACCTATTCTGAACAAAGCCAAAAGCAGATAGCTTTGAGTATATTAAATGTTGAGCTTGTCCCCAAGGTTATCAGAAAGCTGAAACATAATGGTAGTTTCAGGCTTCTTATGGGAACCTGTCAGTATCCAATATTTCTCCAAAGTCTTGTAAATTGGCATGATGTGAGTTCAGCTTAAGAGACCTATAGGGCAGTCAGACACCTGAGGCTTTTTTTCGTGTGTATCTGTCTACTTTTCTTTTAAAAGTGTTTTTTGAGTTACACAAGTGTGTCATTGGAAATAAAACCTTGTGCTAGAGCCACAACAATATCCTGAATATCTAGAAACTTTTGTCACTGGATATTATGGCATTATAGTGGTAAGATTATTGGAGCATGAGAATCAAACTCACTTTTGGAGATGGAGGAGAAAAGAACAGGAAACCAATGACTGTATGTTAGAGAAGGCCTTACTTGCCTGAACATCAGTGCTTAGGCATAGTGATACTGAAAACCTTATCCTTCAGGTGTTTTTTAAAGAGCTTTGTGTCAGTTGTATTAAGATACAGTCATCTTTCGATTTTTTTTTTTTTTTTTAAAGACAATTTTTCTGTGTTACCTCAGTATGTCATCTTTGCAAATTCTATTTTTATTGTCCTTACAAGTATTCCTTGCTTCTGTAGTCAGTCCCACAGATACACATCTTTAAAATTCAGATTAAAAATCAATATTTTTCCTTTGGAGTTAGTTGCATAGCTATGCTTACTTCATAATCACTTGACACAAAAATTCTGTGTGTTCCCTGAAAATCATGTCTGGAAAAAATGGATTGTTTTCCTTGATTTTAAAAGTAATGGGAAGATGGAGTCCATACATTCTGCCTGACAGGATTAAATATTGTAGTGTAAAATCATTCTTTTTACTTCTTGATCATATGGAGATGTTGGAAAACTGCATTACCTGTACTCTTACCAAACTGACTTTATTTAGTAAAAATTAATTTTCAGTTCTATTTTATAGCTGTAGCTTTTGGGGAAATGGGTTCATTTCTGTTGAAGCTCTCATGATGTGATGTGTAATCAAGACATACGTGTTAGTTATTAGTATTCCAAAGTAAGCATTTTCTGAATTATGCATTATCAATTCATAATTTATCAAAATTATTGTATTCTTAACATTTTTCTTAGTTTAAGAAAAAAAAAAAGAAAATACTTTCTGAAACGTTTTCCTGGTCTTTTTAGGCTGTGCTCTCTAGTTAGTTGCCTTGGCAATTGCATCCTGCCTGTCTCTCTTGTTCCTGCAATAGCTGATAGCCCATGCTGAATTGGGATTATTTGTAAATGAAAAGGAAACACTGCAACACTGTTAGGAGAAGTAAAACCCTGTGGGAGTTTGCCAAAAGGGGCAGAACATGCCTGACTCAAATAGAAAGAGCTGGACTTGCTAGAATCTTGTACTTTATTATCTGACCCAAGTGTTTTAGAGGAACTCCAGTCGTTATTGCCTTCATTTCTTATATGGAAAATCAATGTTTGTTCACAGAGCTGGCAAGGAACAGCAGCACAGGCACAACTCAAGGTTTAATCCAGTGTCCAGCATTGCCAAAGAGTCAAAACTCTTCTCTGAGTTAATGAGCTTCAGAGGGAGTCTTATACAGCTTCTCCAATCCAAAGGAATGATTGAACTGAAAATGAAGGTCTTGAAAGAGCTTGTCATAGAGATATTAAAAGGAGATGGTCTGTTTTATTCTCTCACAAGCTCAGAGGGAAAAGTATTGGCAAAGAAATTAACTTAATGTATTTGAAGGTATTATGAATTAGGCATGGATTGGAATGAAACCTCTGAACTGTAAAGGCTGACAAAACTGGAGTGTGTCTGAGCAACCATGGGAAGAGGGAGAGTTATGTGAAGTAGTAAAAAAAATACAAGAACAAGCTAAAATCTCCTTTTTTCTTCTCTTATTGTAGCTTTATATCAAGTAGTCGAAAGAGCAGCTAAAATGTGTTATTACAAGAGCCTATTTTGTGTCTTTTTGTGCAAAAAACATATCTGTCAATGTAAAAAGTGATACTCAGAACTACTCTGAACTTGGCAGTAGTCCAGACACCTATTAAACTGTGCGAACCATGTGACTGACTCTCAAACCAGAACCTGGGTTTTGTGTTTTTGGATCTGAGGGCTAGTAGTGTTGATAGGATGAGATTTAATATGACTAGTTATCAAGCTTGATGCAAAACCTGTAGTTTGAGGGAATTTGGAGCCATAGTAATGGGCTTAGGTTTCGCTTAGCTAGTTTTTCAGATTTCAACAGTGTCACAGAAGCTGATGGAGGTGAATAACTGTTACTAATGGTGGTCCATGACTATCTTAGCTTCCAGGGCAGAACAGATAGATTTAGTAATCAATTTTTGATTGAGAACTGAGATTTAATGTGTCAGGATCTCTTAAAAACCTGCAGGCATTTAAGCAAACACATTTTACGTTGCCATGGCGTTGCAGTTGGATCGCAGTTGCTAGCATACCCTACATGTTTAATAATGCATCCTATTTAAGCAGCTGTGGTTCAGAATCACTATTTCCCTTGCTATTTTGTTCTGAAAGCTGTTATTGAAAACTTTGATTACGACGTTAGTGCCTGGAATATTGTGGTTTTCACGTCAAGTAGAATAGACTTGGAAAATGCAGCATTACTCTCCTCGCTCCCTGGAAAAAAAACCAACTCAAACTAAAACCACTAATAGAAATTGTACCATTTGTTTCAGGTGTTCTTTTGCATGTTATGGGAGATGCACTTGGATCTGTGGTCGTGGTAATTGCTGCTACGATTTTTCATGTGCTTCCCCTGGGAAATGCTCCATGTAACTGGCAGTGCTACATTGATCCAAGCCTGACCATAATTATGGTGTTTATCATCTTGTCTTCTGCATTCCCACTTATCAAGGAGACTTCAGTTATTTTGTTGCAGATGGTTCCCAAAGGTGTTAATATGCAACTACTGAGTAAGTCGAATTTGTTGTTGAAATGTTATTAATTTTAATGCTATATTTCTATGCATATGTTATTTCTGGAATGAAATATTTGGATTATTTACTTATAGTAGCTCTAAATTCTCAAGAACTATGAGAAATAGTCACATGCCCGTGTCCTAGCAACATGACTCAAATCTCTCTGGATTAGTTGAAGTATGTATTTTGAGAATGTGGTACTCCGACAATACATCAAAAATACCAGATCTTGAGCTGTTAATGCTTTGTGTGGGGTGTTAGTGAAATAAACAACATTGAATTATGATATTTCCTAGTACTGTGGTGACGTCTTCTGAAAGGCTTCCAAGACAGCTTAGAAATTTCCATTAAAGGTTGGTTAATTTTGTAGCAATCTGGTGTTGTTCACACTGATTAATTGTGGGGTAGCATTGGTTATTTCTGGAATTTCACCATGCTCAGGGTTAAAGAATCCAAAAGATGCATTGTCTTGGCCAGGGAAGTGATGCTGTAACATTGCTTCTATGAACAGCTTGTAAAAGATCATTAGGGAGTCTGAGGGACAGATGAACCCAAAAGGAAGGGTGGCCTGCTCATGTGGTCATCTGGAGGCTGAACTGAAAGTGGCTTGGAGTAGACATATTTTATTAAGTATGGCTCTCCTTAAAAGACGGTTTGGAGACTGCTGCCCCAGTACACCAAAGCCTCTAATGTCTTTCTCTTTTGTCTTCCAGCTGACAGACTAGCTCGTGTACCAGGTGTTAGCAGCCTTCACGAGGTGCATGTTTGGGAGCTGGCAGGTGGGAAGAATATTGCTACTCTTCATGTCAAGTGTCAAACCTCTGCTGATTACCAAGATGCTGCTTATCAAATACGGAAGGTTTTCCATGAAGCAGGGATCCATTCTGTGACCATCCAGCCCGAGTACATTGACAACAAGACCTCCCTGCTACTGTGCAGCTCACCCTGCATCTCAAAAGCTTGTGACTCTCAGCTGTGCTGCAGTCAGCGGGAGACCTCCCTGGCTAAAACTAATGGCTATGCTGAGAAAAACGATGGTAGCCATTTGGGGCCACATAAAGACAATAGTTCAAGTAAAAATGATATTGAAATCCCTATCGAGTACCCACTGTCAGAGGATGGCATCAAAAAAGTGAAAAATCATGATGCATCTGATGGCAAATCACAGTTGAGCAGCACACGACTGTAGGCAGTTCCCTCTCTTCTATGTTGTGTTTTCATAGAACAAAAGTATCCTGAATGGGAAGAGGGGGGCAGGTTACCCATGGTTGTAGCTGAAGTTGGTGTGGCAAAAAGATTTTAGTGCTTTAGCTGTAAACCAAAAGACTCCTGAACCCCCGTGAGATAAAGATTAATATTTCTATGAAGCATGTTGCAGTCATCTCCGATTTTTCTGGTACGGCCTAACCCAGTTCGTTATCAAACTACTTGTGAATTCCTATTGTTAAGGTGGTTAAGGTGTACTGCTGTCTGCACTGATGCTTGCAGTTATGGCCAGTGGCACTGGAAATGAAACTCTGGCCTTTTCTGCTGAAGTGAGCTGTCTCCTGAAAGCCCTGTGGCCAGTTAGTGATTGTACTGGGTTGAAGTACTGTATATTTAAAAAGGACTTTAGTAGAGATGTTTTACTGATCCTTAAAACTCATTTTTGTGTAGAAAGTTCATGTTTAACAATAATGCTTGTGCTTCTGTCCAGTGGGGCTCGTGAATGACATCAAAAGTGTCTAAGGGGAAAGGGAAGCACTCAGGTATTTTGACTTGCATTGTTTTCTTGATTGACTCCTGTATGATTGACAGAGCAGAAGCTGGCTTTGCTTCTCTACTGGCAGTACTGGAGTCCTAGCCTAATCACAGATAAGTATGCTAAAGATTAGACTTGTCATGAAAACAAACAAATATTAGAGTTGTCTGTACTGCTTCTAGCAAATGGAAATGCAGGCAGACACCCAAGTAACTTTAATCTTCTTCTCTGTTGTGATTGTATAGCTTGGATTTTAAAAATTTTTATTCTTGACAACAGAAGTTATAGCCATGGTCTCAATTCATCGTTGTGTGGGGTGATAGCAGTATCTTCAACACTGTCTGTCATTATTCATGCTGAATAAAGAAGCTAATGTGTTTGTTATGAACAGTTAGAATTCCTCAGTTCTGTTATTAAAACATCATTGAATATTGTGTTAATTAAGAAAATCCCTTTAAAATTTTATATGCAGTATTATCACTTAGAGGGAACTTTAAAAAAAATTACAGAGACAATTTTTCCTGGTTTAGTCTCAATTATTTCTTGTTTGTTGTTTTTAAAGGTCTAAGTCCTCACCTCTGCCCTGCTCCTCCTCCTCCTCCCATCCCAAAGGTGATTTTTGAAGTTTATTTAGTGAAGCAGTTCCATTATCTTTTTGCTGGTTACTCTTTTTGAAGGCACACAAAGGTGCTCTAAGTGCTCTGTCAACAGCACTGGATTTTGGTCAGGCATGCTTTTCAGGTTTCTATGAGAGAAGACTCACTACCTAATCCACACTGAGCTATGCAGATCAGATCCAGAAGCTTTCAAATGCATTTTGCTGTCAAAAAGAGCCTTTCAATGGTCTGTGTGACCTGGGCAGGCTGTTTTATTCACTTATTTATCAGGACACCTTGGTAAAATAGTGGTGTCTTTACCTCAGTGATACCTTAACAGAAAGGGCAAATTGATTTTTGTGCCTGGGCTGGGAAAATACCAGGACCTCTGTGTAAGACTGGCTTGAAAACAGCTAACTCTTTATTAATAAGGATGATTACATTAAATCAATGAATATTAAAACACATAGCAGGGTATTTTGCTGTGTGGAAAATGATATTTACTGAAACAGTGATTGTGTTCCAAGTAACACATTTCTAGGTTTGTAGTTACCCCTTTTGAACAGATTATTGAGTGAATATATTTTATATCTTCCTGATATAGGTTTGTATTATATAAATTAATATATGTATTAGTATAATTAAAAGCTTGATCCTGCAGTCTATTTGATTCTGTTGGCAGCAACAGAGGTGAAAACAGCATTCTCTTGCTTGGCTGTTATTGCATGAATTAGTGTAAATCAGGAAACATTTTAAGAATTGATCTGTCTTTTAAAACTGTGTGGCATAAAGTAAGACAGCCCTTTCCTCAGTTCTTTTTGCCTTTATTTTCATCTGTGATGTTTAAATGTCAATATTTAAATGTAAATAACAAAGTCTATGGGAGAACTTGCTTCCCAGATATCCTCTGAAAGAAACCCCCTTCCATAATTATGCATTTGTGTCTTAAATCAGGTAATTTTTTAGATATGCCTTTTATTAAATGATTGAAAGATGGATGACAGTATTCTTTACTCTGAAATTAGAGAAAACTATTATGTGTACTGTTGGGACACTTAAAAAAGTGGACCATCTCTTTCTTTATCCTTCCAGTGTTAAAACTGTCGTTATCTATTTTTTTTAAAGCTTTTAAAACTGTAGTAACTTGGCAATACAACAAATTACCATTCTTAAGCTTTGGTTTTTTTTGCTTTCCTTTTCTGGTTAAATGTACTGTAATTGTTGCCTGTGAATAAATAGGAAAATACCAGGGATTATAGAAATCTTCAGGTCTAGAAAACAAACAGATTTTAAATTTCCTTTATTAATTAGGCAAGCAAACCCAACAGAGCTATGGTATTTCAGATGAATCTTGATTTTTCCGTGCAGGGACTTACAGGGTATTCAGCTATTCTGACCCATTTTCCTTGCCTTTCTTTGAATCCTGCAACAAAGTCTTTTTCCTCCTCTGTTTTACGTATGTTACAGCTACGCTGTACTCTACTTCTGTAGGCTTCATTCCCATCGGTGTGTATTTTGTATTGTGTTATTTCCCTTCAGTTCTTGGCATAACTCATCTAATTTCCTTGAAGCAGGCTTACTTCATTTTGAGGTACACTGTATTTCAACATTTGCCCCTATTCTTTTGGCACTTGTTCTAGACTGAGTTTTGTAGCATATTGCACTGTCATAAAATCTCTTTTCTGGCCTCTTTATCTTAATTGCTTTTTTTCTCTCTACTTCAGTTATGCAAAATTTCTGATGACTGCAGGATGACTGTGCCTCTCTATCCTATTCAAGCACTCTTATTCTTCTGTCTTTATGGCATTCAGGTTCTCTTGCAGTGGTTGCCCCTATCTGTCCATCACTGCCTGTAGCAAAGAAAATCTGCTTAAAATACAGGTGACTTTCATCTGGTTGTCCAGCTATGTAGTCCTCTGATTCATAACTAGTCATATATGTGATCTAGATGTATGACAATGAAACTTTTGCTAGCCTGGCCAGATAGTCTTGGAGGACAAGAAATCTGGAATACATTACCATGGCATTGAATGCAAAAAGCCAGCCTTCACCAGTCATGAGCCTTTTCTTAAAGATTTTTTTGTCACTTTTTCATGTGTTCCAAATGTGCTGATTTGATTATTATTTTTCCTCTTTCTGTAGCTCTCTAAATGCAGATCTTGCCTTTGCTCTTCCATAGAAAGAAAAATAGCTGGTGCTATTTTTAGTATTGCCTTTGTTTTAGCAGGTTTTCTGTTCACTTCCTTTTCCTTCTGTTCTTCGTGATACTTATTTTAACTTGTACTGCAACGTGTTTTTTTTCCCCTCTTACTCTTTTTCTCCAGTAAAAGCTGTATGGTTTTTGCTAGCTTTCTTCTCATGTTGATGTACCTGTAGTACAGTTTAGATATACCTCTTTTATGCACTTGTTTAATTTTTGCACTCCATTCACCCGCTTTCTGGTTTTGCCTTGTGATACACTTTGCCATTGCAAGCCACATGACCTTGTTACGTTATTAATATTCTTTCATCTTACCCTACCCATTTACAATGCTTAATGTCTTGAATGCTCCCTTTTATTATGATCTCTGAAGGGAATGTTTCGGCATCTGAGTTTTCCTTGAAGCGAAGATCACCATCAAAGTCTGTGGATGGCTTGATGTGAGCTACTCTAAGGACTATTTTATGTCCGTGGTCTATGTATCTGTTGTCATCCTAAGATATATGTATTCATATACACTTACATTCTTTATAAACACTCCACCTGAACCAACTTCTTCAAGAAGGCTGGTTTCTGAGACAATATAATGAAATCAGTAGGGTTCACTAGTCATTCATTAACAACTTAGGGGAGAGCTTGGATCACTAATTGGAAAGCAGGTAAAGGGACACTTCTGAAAAGATAATTCAAAAGATGAAGATTTCTATATGTTCTACTACCTTGTTGTTCAGTGGAAGCACTTTCTATGTTAAGTACTTTATTTGAACAGTGATATCTTGATATGACGATGTCACTGTGTAAGAGTGTTACATTTATGGAGTTTTGTTGCTTAAGTTTCCTCCAGTTTTTCTGTTTATTATACAATTTAAACAATGTGCCAAAATGTAATTTCTGTAATTGCTGAATCAATGAATTGTAAATCTCAGCGTGATTTTATTAACTGTTAGTGAAAAATTACTTAAAGTTTTATGTACAGTTATTTTTTTTTCAAAATGACGTTTGAATGTCTTGTAAATAAAGTGTATTTTTAAAGAAACCTGTTGTTCTGAGCTTCATGTACACTAGCAATAGGGGACTTGTGTCAGTTTGGATAGTTTTATGGCCTTTGTGTGAGTTAAGTTTGCAGACCTGTGAGCTTGTTAATGCTGCAAATTTTGTTATGTATTTGGAAGAAAAGGGAACAGACATTTTAAAGCTTTTCCTTTTGCAAGCAGCCTAATGTTTGCTAATGTGTTCCTAATGGGATTGAATTTACAGCCCTTAACTCTAGGCTGTCAGACAAGGATCTTGGCTACAAGCTGATGGGCTTTGCACAGCATGCAAGTAGTGTGTTACTACCTGGGCTCTGCTTCTATTCAGCAACTCTCCTTCTTTCTCTGTCTTCAGATGTGCACATCTGTGTGTGTGAGGATGCTGTGGCATGGAGAAAGTTGACTGTATGTTGTAACATCAAGGGTAGGAGAGCTCTGAAATTCTCATTTCTGGATGTCATGACCTGAACATCCATATTAGAAAGCAGGTGAGGACTAACACTACAAGTTTAGGTGCTGTTTTTAGAGCCACAGTCATAAACAGAGCCTCATATTTTTCTCACTCTTTAGCATCAGTGTCTCCTCATCTGCCACCTGACTCCTACCCTACTGTGTCTGATTTTCCAGTTGTTCGTGTACCTACTGATCTTTTCGGTGAGGAGACAGCACTCAAATCTTTTGAGTATGTCCAAATTGCAGAAACTATATCGATGCCCAATTAGAGATAAAATTCAGTTTTGGCCACTAAGTTGCCTATGGTCTTGTGCTTAGTTGATGTTCCTTAGCTCGTAGCTGGTGAACCATTAGTGACTGGGCAAACAGAAATGAAAAATAAATGAAGCAATTCCTGGCAAATAAAATAATACTGACATTGAAAAGTAACAAAGAAAAGAGAGAGAAAATAAACGTTGAGGGTTTAGCCTGTTATGGGTTACACAGGAAAATTACTGCAGCAATGCTGCCCAAGTCATCCTGGGCTTGCTTTTGAAAAAGATAAAAGATCATGCTCTGATTAATAAATGTTAAAAAAATAGCATTTTAGGACAAGAAGAACAAGAGCTGATAGATTTGAAGCATGCAGTTTTACTCCTGGCATATAATGTCTCTTCAAGAACACAAGCTTTGCACTCTGATCCAAAGATGGAATTTATTGTTGGGTCCTAGCTATGTTTTACTAGCAGAGAATTATATTGCTATAAGATTTGAGTTGGAAAGGCATAATTGTAATGTTTTGCCATCAGCTCTCCAGAGAAGTCACTAGATTTGTGGCTGAACTTCTCTCTGCTTATGTGATATTAATTGTTCTATGAAAGAAGCATGTATCTTGTTCAACAGAGATAACATTTGAATAACTGTGAGGCTTTATTGTCTATTTCTGTATTGGGAACTTAGTTATACCTGGGCATATTCCCAGGTACAGAGACTACCTGCCACAGAAATGCTTACATCTCTGCTAGTGAAATACCACTTCAAAAGAAGGTGGTTGTGTGCTGATGGCAAACTGAGATTAGGTCCTTGACTCTGGACTTGCCCCTGGGAACGGCTGGGGAGAGTAATAATTGCCACAGGACATGAAAGACTTGAACAGCTTACTAATATAGATGATCATGGTCCATGTCCACTCTCTGATTAATTTGCTAATATTAGTAAGACCCTTGATCCCTGAGCCTCTGCACTGTTTTGCAAGGTAGCAGTACCTGCAGATAGAAAAGGAGATTGAAGCTGAGGGTGGTTTCTTGGCATCTGGAGTTTAAAGGTTTCTTCTTTTTTCCGCATCTATGCCGTGCTGTGCTGGTGTGCAGGGTGAGCTGGGAGGGGAAAGACTGCCTGGATCAGCAGTGCAGTCATGAGATAATGCTATTATCATGACTGCTTGCATGGCTCTGAAAGCAAAAGGCACAAGGCAGGTGCCACATTTGATACGACATTGCACTTTACCTCCTTCCAGTCCTAGTATTTTTTTTTCCAGTGTTCACCAGGTTTAATAAAGCTCTGTATCTGTTTAACTTTGTATTACTGACCACCCTGTGGTGAGGAGATGGAAATAAAACCATGGCAAGAGGCTTTGGGGTACATAAGGGAAAAGAAACCTGTGAAGACATTATACAAGTCATTGAAAGAGCACAGTAGGTCCACAGCCTAGCAGACAGGAAATTTTCTAAGTAAAGGATTACATAATTCAAGAGGTAGAAAACAACTCATACATCATAAAAATCAACCTTGTAAAAACCATCTGGTGTAGATGAGCCGATCACCCAAGTTTTTAACCAGGAAGCACAACAGGTGGTGGGAAATCAGCACAACGAATGCCATTGACATCTTGCAGATCAGTGCTTGTTTTAATTCACTATTTCTTTTTAAAATTGACATTAGAAATAGGGATGATAGCTTTTCTACACATCCATTTCCTTTGCTCAAATTGTTCACAGCTAGTGTTTTCTTATGGCTGGGCTTAAGAGCCCAGCAGTGTGCAGGGTCTGCCTTGCAACAAAACACCCACTGTCCACACAGTACCTGCAGCTCTTCTGCTGGCTGGTGCATGCTTCAAACATTTGCAACCAAGTGATTTTGGGTGCATTGCCATCTAGGGAGCACCCTTCTACTCGTGAACATCTCTAGTGTAGTGTAATTTCTAAGAATGTAGAATTGTCTGGATGTAGCTTGATAAATCAGGGCAGAGGGAGATAATCAGGGCCCTCAAAGTAATTGTGAGCCTTTGCATAGTGCCAGCATTCACTGATGAGAAAGAGAGTTGTACTTCTTCCCTGGAGTCTCACCAGGTCAACAGGAGAAGACCCGTAATAGAGCAAATATGTTCTTGTGCTACAGCAAAGAGATATCGTGCATCCCCCGGGACGAACAACTTCGGTTGTTGTCAGGGAAGGATTTGCTGAGGATTTTGGAAAGGAAAAAGTGGGAACCTGCACAGGTCTCTTGGTGACTCTTGAAATCCTGTTTTCTGAGTACCAGCTGTGATTTTAAGCATAGTTTCTGAAGCTGTCTAAAAATGTAGTGTATTTATATTCTTTCTGCCTCCTGCTCCTGGATGTTGTTTAAATGAAGAGACTTACTTGGAAAAGTCTTGAGGGTTTTTTTTAGGATTTCCCCTAATTCCCACTATCTCCAGATGTGAGTTCTTTTTCATTTGTTTTCAGTAACTTTAATTTGCCTCTATGCTTTAGTATCTGAATAGGAAAATATTATTTTAACTGAGCAGTTCTTTACACTCACAGTAACTCCATTTGCCCCTGAAAGTAACACCATCTTGTCTTTTATGCTGATATGCCAGAGCTGTATGTCTTGACAGAAAAGAAAGGAAAAAGCAAAGACGAGATCTCAAGGTATAATTTCCCTAAGGGCTATGAATTTCTGTAAGTGACAAAATGGATTATGGATTATGCTTCCTCCTGGTTGTAAGGCAGCGTACTGCTCCTGCAAGAAGCAAACTGATCATTTTGGTTTAGTGGTTGTGTTGACATGAAGGCTATCCCCAAAAGCTTGCCTTGCAGTTCTTTCAGCTTTGCGAGCCCAAGAAGGAAGGGACTCAGCTCCTGATGCAGCAACATGGGACCGAATTATCTGCTGGTGGTAGTGAGCACAACTTTGATGGCTAAAAAGAAGTTCTGGTTATTTTCATCAGCTGAAACTTTGGTACTGTGCTCTGCTCTTCTCCATGTAGCAGAGAAGTGGGCTGCTGGCACAGCAATGAGGGTTTACACAGCAACTAAGAGGTCACCTTAAGGGAATGAAAGTTTATTTTTCTGGTTACAGTGGGGATCTCCAGGGCCCGTGAAGCAGTAAGGCTTCTGCTGACAGTGGCACTTGTTGCTGTATATATATATATATAGAGAGAGAGAGATATATATTATTTCTGGCAGAAGTCTAAGGCTTCTGCTAATTGTATTTGCAGCCCCCAACTAAAGCTGATATTATGTTTCCTTCTGAAAGACAAATACTGCCTCTCTTAAGCACTCTGTGTCCTGGCCAAAGAGTAATCACGTGAGGCAGCAGCAACAGGAGACTCAGAGGAACAAAGAGGAGCCTGGCTCGAAAAGATCTTTGAAAGTATTTGTTCATTTGGCCAAGAAGTTCGGCACCGTGCCTGTGCCTTTATGAATTCAGCATCTCTTGCACAGTCCCATGCCTGCAGCTGCTTGAGTAACCTTCTTTGTATGGGACACACACACACACACACAAACATACACACATAAGGCAAAAAACAGTTTAGACAAGTGTGGCCTCAGGACAGGAACTGTAAGGAAGAGAGGAATGGAGCATATCTCTCTCTGTGTTTCCACAGCAAGTGCCAGAAGCAGCTCCTTTGCCTGCAAGGCAGTCAGCAGAGAGAGGCTGATGAAGAAATGTCTTGTATTTAACACACTCAGGCACATATATACATGTATTTATTTTTTAGTTCATACACATGTGCATACATACAAACATATATATATATTGACACATATAAGATAATATATGTATGGGAGTGTATGATACCGACTATACACAGCCATGTTTATTGCCATGCAGTGAATGAGAGGTTTCGCTTCAGTCCCAGTGCCATACAAATACCACTTGATTTAGGAGATCCCCACATTCTTCTGATACATCCTTCTGGCTTATCACTTTTTAGCTGGGCCAATTCAGTATCTCAGGATTGCATAGTGGCTCTTTAGACAGTAGTGTGTCTTCCTGGCAGTAACTGTCCAGGGTCTAGTGGCAGGGTTTTGTGTATTTGGTATATTTTCTGTACTGTTAATGAGCACTGCTGTGTGGATCCCAGCTGTGTGAGGCAGCTTTCTGCTACATACTGAAGTTGTGCAAAGGGCAGAGACATAACAAGTGGTCTGTCCTTGTCGGGAGATTGATGCTCGTTTACCTTGCTATACTTGATCTGGGCAGAAAGGAGCACAAAAGAGGTCTTTAAAAGTTAGCTAAGCGTACTCAGGGAAAGAAGAAGAGGCCATGGATGGCCAGTTACAACCATTTGCCTGGGAGAAGTCCTCTTGCAACTTCTTTCAGTAGGTAACTGCTACTGCAGCATGTTTTATGGCTGGCAACAACAGCCATAATCTGACCAGCTCTTATCACCCCTCCTCAAGTGTGCTGGGTTCTGCTCCACCCTGACTCTATCTGGGGGCTCCAAACTCTGGCCCCTGCAATCCCTTTGATTATTTTCCTTCCACTTGCCCTTCTTAGATGCTTGCTCCCTTGTCACCCAGCACCTCCTTTATCACCTTTTTTCTTTGCTCATCTGTCCAGGGCTGCCAATCTCTCCCTTGCCAGCATGCTGGTGGCCACCTTGCACTTACTGTCTTTCTGCTTTGAGTCTTCTTTAGCTTAGTCCTAAAAATAAAAAGTGGCCAGGTCTAGGGCTTGAAAGAATAGCCAGCTCAAAAACTAACTTGCACTTTACAGAACTGCTGCTCAGTTTTATATTTAGAGGTTGAAAATACACTGCTGGCCAGTTTTCTCTTTTTTATTTTTTGTTGAAAACTATCAAATGGTGTGTTTGAGGTGAGAAAGTTTGAAGATGTGCAAACAGTTCAGTTACTGTGGCTAAGCAGTGGTGTTTTTTCTGCTACTGCTAACAACAACATGAAAAGGAAAGGCTGTGGTGACTAGTTCCAAGCAATTTAGCGAAGGTCGACTAATACAAAGATAGCCTGCAATATTGCTACTTAAGGAAATACTTGTGAACCCTCAAAGCTTTTGTAGGAAACCATGTAAATTCAGGGATATGGCAAGAATTTTGCTAGGCCATCTTCTGCAGCCTCCTTCAGGATCATGCAGTGACTCCTGAGACTTACCTCCCTCCAGCTACCGAACGCTCTCCCTTTGTCAAAGACCATAAATATCTTCAAGATCATCCTTAAAGTCCTGTCCGTCTGCAGCACCATCAAACCACCCATTTTTTAAACTCATTTTTTCTTTTCTGTGAGACCAGGCTGCCTAGACAGACAGGTCTACTGCTTGGCTGACTCATGCTCAGCCCATTCCTTTCTGCCTTTGTCATCTTGGTCTGCTGTGTCCCAAAAGCAGTACTAGGAAAAGCCTAGAACATCCTTCAGTTGTGTGATTTTTCTCAAGATGTCAAAAGCATTTCAGGGGTAAATATAAACTCAAGAAAGATGTACCTGAATGTGTCTTTTGTTCTCAAATAATTCTTTGGGCTGGGGAAGGAAAGAGAGTGTTTTGAGTTCAGTTACAATAGAGATTTACGTTTGCTCTTTACTCAGCATTATGTGCCTTAGCATAAACCTCCTGACCCCTAGAGAACCGCTGCCACCATGATAGCAAGCAGATATTATGAGTTAATGCTTATAATAAAATTTCATATTGGTAAAAGATTTGCAGGGTTTACAGCTTTGAACCTGTTATCCTATACCAAATGAATTCAGTTGTATTTACAAAAGGGATTACAAGGGCACTTCTCTTGAGATAGGACACTTTTCTTGTATGAATGATTAAACAACTCTGACTTATTTGACTGCTGTTAAACTTTTTAAGGAAAGAAGTATAACTGACTTGAAAAACGACTGCAGGCACTTAACCTTCTAGTCTGATTAATTAGAAATTAAGTTCTGCTGATTTGAAAGACTGATGGTTCTACCTTCAGATACCATGGGTATTGCAAAAGCTGTGGGACCGAACCTGATGAACCTACCTGTAGCCTTTCAATGATAAGACTGTTTTTAAGGCTGAATTTTATTTGCCCAGCTGAGCATCATCAGGAAGTGCTCTGAAGTCTTGTTGGACTATATACGAAGAACTAAATGTTTATATATGTTCATCTGTATAGAAATGTCCTAAATTTTATTACTTTTAATATTACCAATCATTTCTTTGTTAAGAGAGCACCTAGGGACAGGTGAACAGGTTAATGCCCTGTTTTGTCAGATGTACTAGAAACATAAAATGAATGACACTTCTGAGCCTGAAGAGCTGAAAATATAGACCAAGTTATCAAACTTCCTGCTAATTTGCAGATTTTTTTTTATATGAGTTCTGCTTTTAGTGAGTTTTAGTACAAGTAGCTGGTCTAGCTCTGGTGGAAGCGTTGTCAGGAGTATGTGTAAATTTTACTTCTTGGTTGCTTTGTCTTGACTTCAGATTTAGTGATGCTGAGTCCATTTACAAGTTTCTATATCAGGTTTCATGAGTGTAGAAATATTGTAATCAGTGAACTCACTGATTTTGATTGTTGTATAAACAGCTTAGTCTTAGCAGGGAAATTAAGAAGTTATTGAGTTGATTCTTCAGTTCTGATAGGAGTGCTTAGGCTAGCTTCCAGTCCTGGTATTTATGGAAAACTTTGTCCTCCATCCATGGATTCCAAAAGAAAATCATTTGGTTCCTGGCCCCAGCCCCGTGTCAGTCAAGGGATGATGCCCTTCTGCAGATTTTGAGCTGTCAATATAATTCAATTAACATTTTTCATGACTTTTTTCCATGAAATCTTATGTGAAACACAAGCAGCCAGAAAAGAACCCTTGTTTTTGTGTTTGTTTGTTTTTGTTTTCGGCTTTTTTTTTTTTTTTTTTTTTAATCATGCTGAATTGGAATTATCTGGGAATATTGGCTCTATACTGTCAGGAATTTTATTATCTGCCTGAAGCACCTCCCTTTTTTCTTATCTTCTTACCACATTGTGTAGCCAGAAATCTACTTTTCATGCTATACACAGAACATTCTAAAGCATTTATTTTAAACAATGTGAGTTTCTTAATGGACTTGTAATAATCTGCTTAGCCTACCTTTTGGAAACATGCACATCCTCTTTTACTCTGCCCAGGAACCTTCTGGCTCCAGGTTTTAGATTACAGGATTGCACACTCAGGGCTGGGAATCCCAGTGCTGCTGCTGGAAGTTTCTAATGGTCCTTGAGCTCTCTAGTCATATAATGAATTTTGGAAGGACAACAAAGAGCATCAACAAGGCATACAACTGTATCAAAGCTGGAAAGCTTCTTCAAAGGAGAGACAAATGAAAGACCTTAAAATGAAGAGTGTAGCAAATTCTGTTATGATTTGTTTCTTTGCTTTAATGTCATTTGTTGAAAATAAGCCTGTTAAAACAAGTGGCAGCTTAGTCTTTATGTGTCAGAGTAACTCTAAGATAATGTTTTGTGAAGACTGTAAGGTTTCTAGATAATAAAAATTATTGCTACTTCTCTTTTCAGTACAGGAAGACTAGTACAGGGAGTCCTGCTGTAGGGCCACAGGAAGGAGTCAGCAGGACTCATCTGGCGTGGATCGACTTGACCGACACAAGGACAGGCTGCTTTCTGGAAAGATGAACTTCTTCACACCAAGAGAAAATCCAGGAGCTAGCTAGAATGTGCAGGCTACTGGCATTTGATAGCTCCTGTTGGACTTGCTTTTCTGATCAGAAGCTACCTAGTGGTGAGAGAAACATAAACTTTATGTGGTAATTCCCTGGCAGTCTTGTGTAGTGCTGAGAAGGCATGACCCTAATGAGCTGCCCTATAATTGCTGTATAGTTTCAGTCAGACACTTTCAACTCAGAATTAAATAAGCTGAACTGAACTGCACTTCAGTTTTTGTCCAATGGAAGAAATCAGAATGAGTTATGATATCACTGTTAACTTAGCAAAGACTTTGGTTGCATTTGTCTGGACCTAATGCAAATAAGCAGAAAATAACATGATATAGAAGATCTGGTGTATTGTCCTTCTGCAGTTGATGTAATAGATTCTCCCTCATCCCCAGGTACTCAATTCTTCCTTCTTACTCATCTTTTCAAGCTCTAATTGTTGAATGCCTGTCTTTTTTTCTGACACTTTTCTTGTACTTTTCACTTTAGTATATTATTTTGTAGGGTTTTTGTTTGTTTACATAGGAACAAAACAAATGGCAGTGCCCTCAGGGGTCTAGAGGCACATATGGGAGCACAGCAGTGGAAGGGACCTCTGACTGTTGCAAACATCCTCCATATGTGCCAGCAGTTCAGTAGGATTAAGGTTTTTTTGACAGTGAGTTTTAAACACAAGCAATGAACAAGCCTCTTGGACATACACTCTGGCCAACAGTTTTTCCATCCTTGTTTCTTTCTGTGTTTTATTAGTTTTCTATTTTCTTTTCTTTTACATCTTAACGTCTATTTGACCAGCAAGTCTTGTATCCTCTGCTTACCATCCTATTCCCAGTCACTTGCTCTCACTCTCTTATAAGTTTATCTAGTCATGATCTTCTAATTAGTCGGCATGAGGTGTATATACGTGTTTTCAGATTTACAAATAAGCTTAAAGGACATACTGGGATTGTAGATGGGAATCCCACAGCTCTAGCCTCCCATAGTGGTGATCAAGATGGGGATCACCCTTGTTTCTATAGGCTTCTGCCAAATAAGGAAGGAATCCAATTCACCATGTGACCTACTACTCGCAGGTCAGGGTCTAATTCAACCCTCACTTTAAGACATCTAAAGCATCCTGCTTAGACTTTGTGTTTATTCCTTTGGAATGGAAAGTGACTGGTATCCTTCCTTGCCGCCCCACACCTGTATATAAAATCCACAAGTGGGAGGTGAAACATCAGCAAGACAGAGAAATAGAGTGGAAGAGTCAGGACTGAGTCATCTTTTGTCACCATTGAACTCAAAGATCAGCATAAATCTCCAGAGCCAATGACGTAAGAGCCTGGCTCTAGGTGTTGCTCTCTGCCTTGACATAAACCAAAAGTGCAAGCCTGTTGTACTGAGTTAAATCTTTCACATTCACTGGTTTCATATTAGTGGTGCAAATGGAATTAATCCTGTTTGGTTTTTTTTCTAAAGTAAATCAGGCAGGAGTCTGTGCCATGGTATCTTGAAGTCTCAGTAAGAAGTCTAATCTGAAGTGCAATTGATTTAAAATCCTAGTGATCTTATTAGGTGATGCACCTTGGTCAAAGGTAAAGTTAGGAGGACTTACTAAAAAAAGAAGTTAGGATGATTCATGTATCTTTGGTATCAACAGGGAGTCAGTTCTTGAGTGACTAATAATTACAAATAATGGTTCGTAGAAGAATAGTGGTGGTCAAAGGTGAGATGAATCATGCTGTCACTGAAACTCCATTTTGTTACCAATCCATGGCTTTCTAAGCCTCGGGACTTTCCTCTTTCAGAAGTGATTTTCTGAAAAGCAACTGTGAGAATGACTTCAGGGAAGCCTACATTTTTTAGTTGCCAATGTTTTGTGAACAGAAACATCCTGCTCTTGTTACAAACCAGCATTTTCTCTCCTCATTGTCAGTGATTCTATAACCTTATACTTTAGTCTTACATAGAGTGAGAATTATAAGCCATACTATTGACTACCAGGGCTGTTCCTCCAGTGGTGCACAAGAGGACCTGCAGCCTATAGCAGCTTGTGAGGTACCTGAGACTATCCTATCTGCTCTCCCTCTGCCAGAAGGGGCATGGCCTCATAATATTTCCTCCTTGCTTTTCATTTTCATTTCTTTATTAAAGTTGCTGCAGGCCAAATTTTCACCTCTGTCACATTGCCATCTGCAGTACTTTAACTACAGGTAGATTTCCCCTGCAAAAGCAATGTCAGGTGTTTGCTAATGTTATTCAAATTCAAAGCCTGTTGAAGATTCAAGTTCACTGAAGTCCTTATGTGGAGCCATACTTAACATCTCATGGGGATCAGGAGCCAGCTATTTGGGGTTTGTTTTGGATTAGAAAAGGACCTCTTGCTGGACGCCTCACTCATCCTTTAGTTCAAGCCAGTATTTGAAAGAGAAGATAAGATATATTTGTTCAAAACATGAGCAGGTTAATGTGTGCTAAGACACCCTCCCAAAACAGCAGCAGTTATGTGTGCTCAGTACAAACAACGCTAAAGTAATAAATCCAAATGTTTCAAGATGTTGTTGGATAAAAGCAGATAAAGCAGCATGGGAGATGTGCCATGCTGATTGATTGTAAGCTGCCTGGCACATTAACTCATAGTATTCCACACACAAATATTCCTCACAAAAGGAAATGACAATGAAAAAAAAACAGCTTACACCTAGCTTTCATGTGAAGTATGCAGCAAAGCTTGAAGAAGTATGTAAAACGAGATCTTTCCTCAAGTACTCACCTTTCTTAGCTTCTCTTTCCCCCAAAATACGGTTTAAAAACCTGTTTAGTGAAATTTCTCATGTAGAAAGGATGTCTGTTAAGGAGTTTATTAGCAGTATTATGAACAATATCACATAACAGAAAAAATTTCTCCAGCACAAGGGTTGTCAAGCACTAGAACAGGCTGCACAGGGAAATGATGGAGTCACCATCCCTGGAGATACTTAAAAGATGTGTAGATGTGGTACTCAGGGACACAGTTTAGTGGTGGTTGTGGCAATGATGGTTAAATTGTTGGACTTGATGACCTTAAAGGTCTTTTCCAGACTAAACAATTCTATGATTCTGTTTTCCTACAGTCTGTTGATACCAATTTTTAGACATTACTTCCCTGATGTGCATCACAGTCCTTGTTTCCTCCCTGTTTTATAAACTAAAAAATAACAGATTAGTTGTTATTAGTTGCCATCATTGTGTGATGGCAACAGTTGGCACAAAGGTGGCAATGCCTATGGCTCAGGCATCCACATGCATTTTGACATTTGGGTTGTTTTAAATAAAGGTGAGATATATGTCAACTAAAGAGAGGATGATCTAGTATAGCTAACACCATTCAAACTCAATAACTCTCATTACTGTAATAGGCAAGAATTTTCCATTGCATTTCCTCTTCTACAATGAACATGCCTGTTGTTTGTTGGGGATAGTTGAAGTATGGCTGGCGGGATGAAAGATATGGCCTCTTTTCCCTGCAAGTAGTGGGATGTCCTGGATGAGAGTTATGTGCTTGCATGAGGAGCCAACACTACGGAGTCTTGCATGGAGGCTGGGAGATCAGCCATGTATCTTCTCTTTCTCTACATTTATACTCTCTATTGTAGTATGAGGGCCAGTTTCAAGGGAAGTGATTTCCCTTGTAGAAAGCATTCCTTTACTTGACTAGAAAAATGCTGAGAAAGGATGGAGAATTTCTGTATGGTAGCCAGGTGTAAGGCTAGAAATTGCTATAAATGGATGTTGCAGTGTCTTTCACAAAATAAAATGTTACTGTTTGCTGAAAAACATCAGTAAAACAGAGGAAGAATGAGACTCATTTTACTAAATAGCAAGTCACCATGACAAAACCTCTGCCTACACAGTAGTTTTCAGATTCAGATAGCTCAGGTCCTGGAGCCCATTTGTGCAACTTATCAAAGCGGTCCCATGTCAATGAGTTTGCTCCTCTGCTATCAGCCTTTCCTCCTAGCCATTGGGTTTACATATAAGGTGGCTAACAACCCCTTAAAGGTTTGCTCTTTGTATGCAAAGATGAATTGTATACCCTGAACTTTCTTAATCTCTGGATGTGATAAATGTTTGTATGTACTTGGCACACACGTTGTTGCAAACTAGGCCAGTTCAGCATTCACCTTGAGTAATGGCATCAGACTCCGGGCTGTCTGCATCTATAGGTTCTTTTCATGTTCCTAAGACAGAGGTCACCTCTTGCAGCACTGGTAGCATCTGTTCAGCCTGTTCCTGCCTTCTGTTTGATTCCCCAGTACCCTGAATAAGATCAACCTCTCACTGTACGGACAAAAAAAAGTAATTTCCTCAAGGGTCAATCTAAGTCCTCACAACCATCTCTTCATCTCATTTTACAGTTGCTTTCTATCAAAACTTCTGAGCACAGTACTTGAAAAGTGAGTAACATTAGCAAAGTTGCTAGTAGATTTTTCTTAGTTTCACACTTTTCAGAGAAAATCCATCCTTTACAATCTACGTACAATTTCATTTTAAAAATATTTCTTGTGGATCTCATTTTTAAAGGTATTTTTTGTTTGTTTTGAGACAACTTATGCTTCTTTGCTAGCAGTTCAGAATTGCATTCTTGAGTTTATTGTGATTGTAGTTTTTAGGGAATAAAAGCTATTACCTGACAATAGAAGGGGAACAGATGGAGGGGAGGAGAAAGGCAGGCCTGTGACCCAGTGAATGAATGAGGAAACTGGTGTGCAGTGAGCTTTTGTTTTGCTAAAGACCCCAGCCACACAAACTTCCCTGCTGGCATCAGGGGCTCTTAGCAACCTTCTGTACCGGACCTCTCAGTGTGGGCTGAGAAGGTATGCATGAAATGAATAACATTTGGATAGAAGGACCATTTCCAAGGGTAAGTAGTGTGAGGGAGAGGGAAAGGATCCCTTAGCCTCCAGGATGTGCTTGCTTCAGCTTTTCATTTGCTTCTGTCCCTCTCCAGGAGCACTAGAAACATCCTTTCTCACAAATGAAAGCCAAAGTCACTCATGATTTCATCAGGTGGATGACTCAATAGACCCATACAACAACATGAGACTTACCATTATTTTCTGTCTGCTGGTAGCACTATAGTTTGTACAAGCTCCCAAGCTATCCCAACTCCCTCAGCAGAGCTGCGAGGGATGAATGATGGGTGCATGCTCCGAGGGCACAATGCTGTCTGCTGCTACACCAGCACCTGGTCCTGCTCAGGGCTTTCTTGAATGTCTCTTGTCATTGTGAGCAGCAGCCAGTTTGAGAGCTCGTGAGATTGAGGTGTCAAATTAGTGTGTCTGCAGGGTGGACAAGATTGTTAAGGGCAATTTAACCTGCAGAAAGTAGAAAACCTATGCCCCTCAGGGATGGATACTCAGGCTGTCAAATCAAATTTCCATCTTCTACACTTCTTGAAGAAGATTGGTAATTTTGTAAGATAACTACTGTCTGTTTAGTGAATTTTCACTCCTTCCTCAATCTTAATTAAATTCCATTTTGTCTGGAAGGTCTTCCACTTATTTCAGTGTGCATATATATATATATACTCCACCTTTTCCTCTTCTTTTTTTTATAAAAATTTCATTTAACTGTGTTTCATTGCTAGGTTGTGTCAGCCTTTTCTTCTGAGGTTAATTGTAACTGCTGATGTTAAATAGCTTGAAGAACTGCATCAAATAATTCACTTTCATAAACCATATGCAAAATACACATCAGGTAACTGAGCTATTGCTGAATCATTAATATGTCACAACAACACAAAGGCATATGAGTGTTTGTAAGAGCACGGTTGGACCTGCAGGGATCTGGATGCTTATGGTTTGCCCCCATTGCAACCGTAGCCCTGTGAAAACGAGCCCTCTTGTGGGCACTCGAAAAATTAACAGGTGTTGCTGTTTGGCCATACAGGAAGCCCAGTGAAGTGAGTGGAAAAGTGGCCGATTATTGGGGACAAGAAGAACCCAAACCGAAAAAATGAACGGGCACGTTTTCTTAAACTTTACCATTGAAGAAAGATTTTAAGATGATATGAAAAGTGGGAAGCGTCACCAAGATGCTCATTCAGTGACTTTTGCAAAACTCTTTAAGGCACTTTTATTTAGACCTTTATCATTGAAATAATGAGATTATTTTACGTAGTGCCATATGTATCATCCATGTGGGAGAGAAAGAAGTTTTGAATATTTATGAAGCACTTCTGAATGTTCATGAAAAAAACCTCCCTGTTGTGACTTCTTCCTCAAGTAGATAGCATAAATTTATTGAAATGACCTTTTAATTTTTCAATCTTTTTCAAGGGATTCAAACAGTTTACAACCAAGAAACAAACTCAGGCTTTGTGCTCTAACAAGTCACCACCTGCTTCTAGGCCAGAGACATCATGTGCCTTTCATTACTCTTGTTACTCATTGTTAGCACATCTTGTTAAGAGCTTCCTTGCCATTGTGATATAGAGGTATGTACTGAAGCTAGTGGTTTGTTTGTGTATGGATGAACCGTGTAGCCAGTGTCTGGCAGAGGTTTGAGGTGTCAATTGTCCTTAGCTGCTCTGAAGAAATAGTTTATAATCAATATTTTCTTGTTGCTGCTCCTAGGACAAATCTTTGCAGCCTTTGGCAGCATTTGCAACGAGATCTTCTCTGTATGATCTGATGGTGTATCAGTCCATACTCTTATGTAGGATCAAGAGGGCATTCCTGAGTTGCAAGAAGTGCTTCCTTGTGTAAGTAGAAGCCTGACAACTCCAGGTGACCTTGTGCCATTAGTGGAGTATAGCTCCTGTCACTAGCCCCTTGCTCACCTCATTAGTATAAGGGAGGACAATAGACAGGAGTTAGGCTAGTGAAATATGGTTCCTTAGGGACTTGGGCTATATCTCCTTTTATGCTCTCCTATATTTAATTCCAATTCTTCTCTTCCCCATGTTCTCCATCGGACAGCTGCTTTGTGCCTCTCACTCATTGAGGTACTCCCAGGAAATGATGGAGCCTGCTCCACCAGGTGAGCTGTGGGAACATACCTTATTCCTGACCCAGTGTAAGCTTATATTTCAATTCAGCTGGGTTGTTGGCCAAGGACAGAGCTCTTGGAGCTCTTCTCCAGCTCCATCCAGCGCAACTATATGATTAATAGCTCTTTTCAAGGAAAATGTTGAGCATTTTTGTTTCCAAATGTGTCTGTTTTCTTCTGATGTCTCAAGAAAAGTTTGAAAAGTCAAGGCCTCAAAAGGAGATGTTTGTGCACCAGACAGGCAAACAGTGGCAATTTCACTCCCCTTTGTGTGGCTTCACAGAAGGTCTGTGCTGATAAGCTGTATCACTTAAGAGTTGTACTTGTCCATTCTGCTGCTCCATGGAGCTTTGTTAGAGAGGATCCATCCTGAGATCTGTATTGCATCTTCCATGGATAACTTATGTGTATTTTTACTCTCCAGATATATCTTTGTGCTTTGTCATTGGAAGGTTTCCTTTTTACATAATGAGGCTAAATCTATCTTATTTAGAGACTAACATAGCAATGCTCCTCCTTTTATATTCCCACACTATAAGCTCTAGATAAAGATTAGATGTGTCAACAACAGGAAGAGAGAAGAAAAAAAAAAAGTGAGGCGAGGGGGAAGAAAGTGCCTTGATAGTAGTCCGAGTGACTCTATGTCACTTCAGGCACCAACTCAGTTCGGGAAACAGTCTTGTGTTAGAAAAGCAGTTTCAAAGACAGAGAGTAGCTTTGTGGTTCAAAGTTATAGTGGCACTGATTCTACTTTTGCCAGACAATGAAGTATGCTACTGTTTGGTGTTGTGTATTAAAACTTTGGAATAGAGATTTTGAAGCATTGACAAGGGTTGTAACTTTCCTTGATGTCACACACTAAGTTATTATTTTGTAACATTTTTGTTTGGATTTAAACCATGACTGAACTAAAGGGACTTGTTCATGGCTTGCTTGACAAAAGCATGAAACCACTGAAATGTATGGAATTATCTCTTTCTGGGTATTCATCACAGAATAAATGCATGGATTGCTTATTCATGAAAGTGTCCATGTAAAACTATTTGTTTTGCAAAGAATTACTGAAATATTGCATCAAACTTTGATTTCAACACATCAGCAAGACTCATGAGTGCAGTTCCAGCAAGCAATGCTGGTGGAGTTCCACTCTTGCTCATCTTTGTAGAGAGGAAGCTGTTAAAAAAAAAAAAAAAAAAAAGGGATTTCTTCCCTCCTCATCTGTGGATCTTCCCATGATGCAATGAAAACAATGGTCTTTTCATGACTGTTTTGACTCTATTTCATGGGAAGAGCTTTTGCAGAGACTGTGCTGAATTCAGATGCTTGTAGAAATCCAATGAAGGGATAGTCCATGTCATGGAGAGCAAACTTGAGTCCAGGCAGCCATGATCCTTGGAGTTGGGCAGGATCAAAGCTGACATCTTTTCTCCATCTTCAGCCAGCTGCATCTTGCAGTGATTCTTCCAAGCAGAACATGGCTTGTAGGTGGAACAGGTTGTTGGTTTTGTAGAGATGCCTTTGCTGTGTATGGAAACCTTACTGTTTTATCTATATTTGGCTGTGTGTAGTTGTTCCTTTATTAAATATGAAAATTTAGTAGCAACCTTTTCTCCTTCACTAAAAGGAACTGCATCAGATTCTTACGACATTGCACCCATCTGTTGAAGTTCTCTGTGGGTAGCTCTGCTATTTTTCCTTAGAATTGAGCATCATTTGCAGAAATTTGTTCTGTATTTGGGACTCAAATTCAGGGAAATTAAAGCCTAATGCCTTGCCTTGAATGTATAAAGGGAATATCAGTGAAGTTTACAATTTATTTCTTCTTTTATCTTAAATGTTGCAAAATTTGACTTCTAAATAATCTATTTTTGTAAACTTCTGTAGTTGTATTAATTGTCCTACTGTACTATGCAACTTGAAGAAATCAACATTAATACGTTAATTAATGTAATGATATGTATGCACTAAGGAATAGAGTATATGGGCTAATGATGCCCAATCTCTGTTCTTTCAACATTTGAGTTGTACATAGTCTACACAAAGTGAAAGCAATTTATGCAATTATGTATATTGTCTAAAAGACCAGACCTGACAGATGATGGATTTCAGGGGAATGCTGTTGTATGCCTCAAATGTGCTTGTAGGCAGGCAATTGACTCCAGCAACCCAAAGAATCCATAGAAAATACATCACCCATAGGCTTTCCCTGCTGTTCAGTGTTTTGTTTCAGTTTGTTTTGTTTGTTTCTTAGTTATAAGCTGTACCCTTGCAGTGCACTAAGAATGCAATGCAACCTTGAATGTAAAAATCAAAAGTTACCAAGGTTGTCATAAATTGGAGTTTATGCGAATATTTTGAAGCTCTGGGAAAGTTTTGGCTTGAGGTGCAAAAAAATCAATGTAGTTCCATGTTATTTTCCTTTAGAAATCCTGGAAAATATTCTCATTGAAAAGAGTGCTTGTTTGTAAGGTTGAGGATGGAAAGCAGTAATGCACTTCTGAGCACAGGTGACAATCTGGCCTTTGAAGGGTTCACAGTACTCAAATGACTGTTGTATTGAAAGAGATGAATTTGAAAACAGCAGACTCAAGGCAGGGCAATTTGGAAGAGCAGCAGTGTAGGTAGCTGAAAGAAGCCTGGGGGGAAAAATTGGACTAAGTTTTATCTGAGTAAGGCATGACTAACAGGATTTTTAACATAGCATTTTTAGTCTATTGAAAACATCCATATCACTTAAAAGAAATCAAACACTTGCAAAATTTTCAGTGATTCGAAACCAAGGCTCATTGTCTCATATTTAGCTTCTGTGGTGGGAAACTACATGCAATTCACTTTGGAAATCTTGCTACAATCTAAGATATAATTGTTGGTGAACTGAACTACTTAGGCCATTAAGCATTTGGCTGCTCTGCCATCTCAGTGTAAAACTGCGTGCCTGATTTTCGCGTCAGGTGGGGTGTGAACGTTGGAGAGCAGAATATAGAATTGATCGGAAATTGGATTGAATTACACTTGTGGAAGCTGTATATAATTTTGATAGGCTGGAAGTGATTACTGGGGAGATGCAGCAGTGTGGGGTGTGGGCATGGGTTATAAATGTATGGGGGCAGGAGGATGTTTTGGAATGTGGTAGTTATTGATCTGAAGAATGGATGAATTTCCTGCCATGGTGTTGCATGGCATTATTAATACTATGTAACCATCCTTTTGTGTTTTGTTTTTTTTTTTGTTGCCAGTGGCTTTGTGTTTTGGGGCTAGGCATAATATAGAGAATGACTTTCACTGATTGCAAGAGTGTCATAGCAGACTGTTGATTAAGGATATGATAGTTTATTTGAGAATGGACTTTTTAGCAGCATCTGTAGCGATAGGACAAGGGGTAATGGTTTGAAATTAAAAGAGGACAGATTTAGACTAGGTATAAGGAAGACATCTTTATGAAGATGATGAAATACTGGAAGAAGTTGCTAAGAGTTGGTAGATTTCTCATCTCTGCAAATATTCAAGGTCAGGTTGGAATGGTCTCTGAGCAACCTGAGCTAGTTGAAGATGTCTCTGCTTGCTGCAGGAGGATTGGGACTAAATGCTGTTTAAGAGTCCCAACTCATTTTATGATTCTACTAGTAGCCTTTCTGTTGACAAAGGTGAGCTTCTGTATAGTTAAAGTTTCACTCAGAAGGTAGCAGTGTAGTTAAAGAATGAACAAAGGTTATAATTTCTTCTTAGTCCAGGGGCTTATTTCTAATCTTTATATGATATTCTCATTTCAAGTATGCAAATCAATCCACAATCACAATATAGTAACTCTCTCCCTCTTGCCTATGGAGACTGTTATCCTGAACTTCTGCTATGAGGCAGAAAAAAAGAGATCATTCGTAGATCATTTAACTAACATTTTGGCCACAGCATAACTCTGTAAGGTGATGGGCATTTTGATGGTTATGGTGCTAAAGTTACATGTTGTTTGTTTACTGTGTTTTTTAGTCAATCTAAATATAATTATCAACATTGAATATTATTTTAAAAATAGACCCTGGATCATGTGAGCTCTTTTTATGTATTTGGCTGTGTATGATTGATATGTGTAGACTTGTATTAGGGAGTGAGTTATGTTGTGATAGAATCTGTTTTATTTTAGGGTAATGATTGCTTGAAGTGACTGCAGATATGTTTCTTGGAAATAGTTTATGTTTATTTTCTTCTTTCACATTCTGGAAAGTATTGTGCTACCTAAGTTGTTTGAGTGGTATATTCTTCAGTTATTTTGAGGAGACAACATCAACACCTTGACAGACTTCCCGATGTCTCCAAAAGGCAGAAGTCTGGAATGGCTGCAAGTTCAACTGCTTCATCATGGAAGTTCAAAACTAAATCATAGATTGTAAAGAGCTATCTACTGTTTTAGTTTGCTGTTGACAAGTTAGCTTAAATTTTCATCTGGAAGCATCTGAGAAAATGAAAAATCACTTTGAAGAAGGAGAATGGTTTGGAAGTTACACTTACAAAGATCTCTATATGTCACTTTATTTTTTTATTTTTCCCTTTACCTGTGGATGGAATAATGAGTTGTAGGTATGGTAAAAAACTTTAAGACTTCACATGACTTTTTATTTTGAGAACTACTGAGTTTTTGGCTTGTTGTGATAAGGGTTATATTGACCAAAACAGAATAGATGACTTTGTTGCTGAGATGATATCTCAGGATCTTCCTTGGTGTTAAGGTATATCACAGTGCTCCCCAGTGTTGGTTTATCAGAATGCTTTTAGAAAAGTGCCAGGTGCTTCAGACTGTCAGGAGTTTAGCTGAGAACTCTTGTTTAATACTTCTGGTTTCACACTCCAAAGAAGAAAACAGAATTTTTTTTTTTTCTAAAAATGTACTGAGCTGACCTTGACTTCTGGCAGAACTTGAGGTTTGGGGACCCACCTCAAGCAGCTCTCTTCTGGAATTCTCCAAAGAAATGGAAAGGGGAGTAAAAAAGGGTAATTGTTTTAGTTCCTATAGACAAAATGGTTTTTCTTGTAAACAAGAGACATTGGGAATTTCTATTCTTCAGAAAAATCTGACACGATTGAACTTTTATTTAATGTTGGGATTGAATTGTCTTCAGTGTAAAATATTTTCCAGTGAGTTCCAACTGGCTGTAAACATAAAAGGATAAAAGGCCTGGGAAAAGTTAGGTTACATGTCATATGTATTCATAAGTTTCTGCCATTTTTTGTTAAACTAAACCTTTCAAATCTTAAAATAGATCAAGAAAAGAGAATGAATTGCCTCACAATTGATTGTATTGATTTGAAAGGTATGATCATACTGGTTTTCTGCTCTGTGTCAAGGTGGCATGGATGTCTAGTTCACTGCTAAATCTTGTCTGTAGCATGATGTTCCTCTGCATGCTGCACATGATGTGCATGCTGCACATGATGTGCATGCATTCCAAGAGAGACATGATGATATTTTAATGGGGGAAAAAGTTAATTGCCAATTGAAGTGTGAGCAGAGCTTTCCTAGAAATACAATTGGATGGAGTACAGATCAGGAAACTGGGGTGTTTTGTGTATTTTTACAAGACAATTGGGTGCAGTTGTGACTAGCATCAAGTTTAGATTCAGCTTTCTTGGCATTTGCATGGGAAGCCAAACGTGACTGTCTTCTATTGCTTCAGTTCCATGGCTTCGTCCACATTGCAGCTGAGCAGTGTTATTATGTGCTGTTTTATATTTCCCATGTATCCACAGAAAGAGCCTGTAATGCAATCTTAGTAGAAGCAGGCTTTGGGTATCCTTTAGTCAGGTTATGTATAGCATCTTTATATTGTAAGAGTGTGAGTTGAGAGATGTAGAGCAAAATCCAGTCTGCTATTACACTGAATAATGATTGTCACAATTCTTGTTGTCTCTGTTATGGGTAAAGAAATGTACCATTTTGACTTGAGCAATAAACAATAAATTTTGCAAACTATGCATGGCATTCTATGGACCAAAGGGGAAAAAAAAAAGGATAAAAGAAAAAAGTAATTGTTAATAGGATAGGGATTATGGATTGTCTGGAAACAAAATAGTTGCTTGTAGGAGACTCTTCTTTAAAGGTTTGGAAAAATCAGGAGCATCAGGAGTAGAGTGTATGTGTGTGTATAGGAAAAAATATTTTCTCCTAGTCCTGAAGAGAGGAAGCAGAAGAAAATCAAAGTGAAATAGAAATGGATGTTGTTGTTACAGAAAAGTTTTCCTATGCTTTTTTTTTTTCTCAGACTTTCACTTTTAAGTACTTTTTATTTATTACATGATTTTACTATATATTTTATGAAATACATATTTAAGGTATAATTCAGTAAAAATAGAGAAAATGTATTTTAAAACACAAGTTTATACATAACAGTCTATGTAAACTGTAGGTGTTGAATATTTTATTCAAATTGCTGGCTTTGTCTACATATGAATATGTGTGTACCTAACGTATGCAAAAGGTTAATGGATAGTCTGGATTTTCCAACATCACATTGTACATTTTCAAGCATGTTTTAAGGCTCAGCACGTCTCACATTCTGTCCCAAAGCCATAGAGACGTCTTTGTCCAAGGATGTGTATACATTTATGGAGAGTGTGAAGCTTTTTACGATTTCCTTGGCAACCTAACAATATTTACACCACCACAATTTTCTTATGCAATAAACATTTGCTGTTCGGCTGGCTAGGGCATCCCTGCTCTTGTCTTTTGAGCTGAGTGACTGGATTATCCCAGATAAGGTTTTTGAATTGTCATTTACAGGGCATACACATGGACAAAGGATCTATTTGGTCTCTGTAACTTTTTTTTTTGTTTGCTTCTTGAAAATGTAAGCAAGAATTCTTTGTGGTTCCATAAAAAATTTGTGAGAGGTTCTTATAGGAAACAGAATATTTCCCTGGCAAAGCACTAATTCTGTGGTTTTTCTTGCTGCTATTTCATATTTCCTTCAAGAAGCCTTCCCAAGACCTTTGAAGGCTTTTCTTCCTCATTTGCCAAGGGCTGCTTCAGTTCTTCATTCATGCAGCTTTTCTGCTTTTCAGAGTGAAGTCTTTAAAATCCAGAAGACGTTGTCGGTGTTTGTACCAAAGTACATAATCAAATAGATGGAGGAAGGCACTCTTCTGGAGCTCACAGGAGAGATGAGTGGATTCAGAATAGCCTTTTGTGAGTGGCTGGATGAAGTCTGTAAAAGTTTATCTTCTACCTTACTCTGGATCCAGGCTGGATAACCATCAGGAGTCACCTTCCTCATTTGCAGCGTGGTATTTCTATTTCCATTTCCCATGAAAACTGGGGGACATTACACAAATCTGGGAATGTAATTAAAACAATAGTAAAGAAAAGAGGGAGATTGTTCTTAAAGAAGATTTGATTTAGAAACTGGAAAAATACTAGTCAGTGAAGAATTTGCTTTTGAGTTTCCTAACAGCTAATTCTCCTCCTCTGGCCTGTGAGTGATGTTTATTTTAAATAGTTAATGTAATACTGAATTGTAATGTAGCAAATGGCTCCAGAAGGTCATGGTTCTGTTGTGGGTGCTGATTGTCCCTGAGTGAATGTATTATTGACCTCACGGTACCAATGTGACCTGAACTCCTTTGCCCATTTTCTTCACAATCACTTTATGCTCTGAAGGAAACAGCAGTAGATTATACTTTGTGGAGGGGAACTATTTCATTGAGACACACAAACGGTAAGGGCTACCTTGACTGGCAGAAGAATGGTAATGGGTATTGTGGGATGCCACACAAACCTACAGATTAAACAATGTTTATAAATAGAAGGGTAGACGAACTCTTTTTTTGTCCATGCCGAGTGGCCGCAGGAGGGCACCAGGACCTCAGTAATAGAGACCCAGTGCTGCCTTCAGCGTCTCGGGAGTACAAAGCTGCTGTGCAAGCCACTTTTGAAAAGCGAATTTGGCGGTAGCGTTAGATAGAGGGGTAAATATGTCCCACAGTCATAACAGTAGATTAACTCGCATTCAACTCACTTCTGCTCTTGCTTCTGTGGGTCATTCTTTAATTATCTATACTATGTCCATCCCGATTAGACTGTAAGGTCCTTGGGGTAGAGACTTGTCTAAACAATGTATTGCTATGCACACCTATGACACTGTGCACATAATTAACGGCTGTAATTATTGTGCTTGTAAAGGACCTTTACTTGACATTGCTACTGGGCAGTTACTATCATTCAAATGTGACTGTTAACCAGACTAAGACACTGCATTTGTGAATGAAGGCTTAGCCTCTTAAACATTTGTATAAAGAAACCCAAATTTTACTAATTGAAGTTTTCTTTGATTCCTGGATGAGAATGACTAAATAATGTAGGGACCAGCACTTCCAAGTGTGAGCAGTTGGGAGAACCAGAAATAAATATTAAGAACACTTCAATTTGAGACAGAAGGAAACACAATAACAACGGCTGTTGTGATACATTGCCAAAGTTTTAGTTTTTTTCATAACTTTCCAAGGTAGTCATTTGTAGAAGAGGAGATTTCTAGGGGTCATGGCCTCTCAGAGATGCTGACTTCCCTCAGTGTACTGTCATGGTACTTGGTGTGTTGAACTGGACGTGATTGTTCTTCAGAATAGTCCAAATAGGAAGCTGTGGGCAATCCTTGTCTCACCTGGCACTAGAAAAGCTGCCTGGGTTGATCTTGGGTCCCAAAATGATGGAGTCCCTCGAGTATATGCTGACCTTATCAGAGCTACAGGCTTGCTGCCTTACAGTTAATATATATGATGAACAAATGCTTTTATTTCACAGATAAGAGCAGATGAAAGATCACAAAATTTTAAGGAAGGAGAATAGAGCAGTCAAAAAAAAAAATCACCACCAAAGCTTTGCTCCTGCTACCTGAAGTTTTGGAGTATACTTGGGAGTTTCTTCAGTACATTTCTTTCCCAATACTCTTAACAGCTCTGCAGAGAAGCCATCTCTTGTGCAAAGATGCATTATTTTTGCAGCACAGAGGTTGTGAGCTCTTGCAGAAGGGTAACAGGGGACTGCTGTCTAGAAAAAGGAGCTTTCAATGGAGGAAATGTGCAAAAGTAATTTTATACCTGGATATCAAGCAGGATTAACATTGCAGAAAACCAACACATGCATGTGTGTGAAGCTTAATCCAGTGTTTCTGGGAAAAAGTGGTGTATGCTGCAGAAAGCAGGGGCTTGGGACATTTTTTTGCATTGCAGGCAGAGGGGTGTATTCTGGTACCAAGGAGACCAAGCCCTATACTTTAGATATGGACTCAGATACTACAGTTGTCCTGCAACTATATGTAATGCTGTACTGACAGCTTCAGGCTTGGGAGGTCATGTGTCTATGCATAAGCACTCAATTAAAAAGGCAAGCGATCCTATTGTTCCAAATGCATACTGTAGTCTGTCACTTGGATGTGCTTTAGCTTTTCAGCTCTCCTGGCAAGCAGATTGGTGTTATTTAAAAAATGAGAGCTTTTTGACTTTCTTACAAGGGCTACAACTGATTGTAGCTACACAAAGAGTTCTGTACTGTGCTCAAGCTCTGCTGCCCTGCTTTGGTGTTCCCTATGTGTCAAAGCCAGAGACCAAGCTCTGCAGCTCTCCCAGGCATATCTGCAGCTCTATTCAAGTCAACAGGATCAAACACTTAGAAGAGCAAAATCTGGTCCTAAATATGCAAATGGTTTAAATGGGTGATTTGAGACATCGGGACAAGAGAGGGATTTCTGAAAAGTAACAAAGGTTGTGAAATTGCTAAGGGATTAAGTTGTTTGAATTGTTGTTCCAGCTCTATTAAAAAGGTATACATTCATTTCGATTCTTAGCAGATTTCAAGCTGCCAATTTCTGAGCTTTCACAGCTTTTGATGTGATTCCAGCTTTCTATGATGTAAGTGGATTACTTTTTCCTTAATTCTGAAGAGGCCATTTTCCTCCCAACCCCCTCCAGAAAAACATTGCTGCAATCCCTGTCTAACCAAACACTGATTTTTGGCTTGTTGTGGGTATTAACCCACTCTCTACAGTAGTCTGTCTGTCATATACTGCTTTCAAGACTTGAGTGCAAGATAAAGATAGTAGTGGTAAACAGCCATTTTAAATAACAGCAATCCTAAAACACACAATGGACTTTGCACTCCAGTTCCAAACTGCATACTTAAAGAACAGTTAATCCAGCCTTTAAATACAGCCAAGTTTGGGGTGGAATATGGCAGCTTTTTAGTATGCAGAGAAGCAGAACACAATTTAGTCTGCAGTATGAGGAATAGTTTATCCGCCTGAATGCAAAAAGGAAATATAGACAGGAAGAATGCAATTATGTACCTGGACTTAATCCAAGATACCTGAGCTGACATTTCTACTGTAGCTGAAATGGACCCAGGGCAAACAGTCAAGACTGCACACCTTGTGCAGTGGCAAGGAGCTCCAGTGGTACCTTCCAGCTGACATGGGTAAGCTGGATCGCTGCAGATTCAGAGGAAGACATCATCCTATTGAATTATTAGCATTACAGCCTGTATGTTCCCTATCATAGTAATACCTCTGACAAGAATAATATGCCATGTGAGAATTGCTGAAATCACAGCTTAGACAAGTGTGGCTGAATATATTGACGTATATTTGGGACCAAAAATAATACAGCTTTCAATGGAGAGTTGCAAGGACAAACTCTGTATTTTCTCTGTTTTGGACAAGCTCTACTTCCTGATAGGATATCCAACACTTTCTAAATTACACTGGCAATCAGTGTTCTAAAGAGTGTGTGGAGTATCCAAGAGCAGGGAGAAACAGAACGCTTCCTATGGGCAGAGGGAATATTCCATGATAGGGCTAGAGGGAATGGACCTCTCTTTCAGTGACTGGTACACACTGCAACATATTGTACCATGAGCAGGAAGGTGGCTATTGTCCAATCTAAAGAGTGGTTTAACTTTGCAATGGAACAAGATCCTATAGATTAAGCTCTTAGAGTAGACCATCTCCTTTGCTCTGGCAAATGCATCTCTGGAATAGGCTCACTCGCAGGTGTGCTGAGGATCACCTGGTGCTGCTCTAGCATCTTCTGTTTTTAATGTTCTATGCTATAAGCAACATCTTTAGGCTTCCTGTGTTGCAAATGTTGCTCTCATGAGCAAAACACTGTTTTGTAAATTTAGATATTTGGCTCCTGCAATCACCTTATCAGAAGGTTTTAATGAGCAGTCATAACCAATGTCATTACTCGAGACTCACTAGTGATACTTCTTTGTTTGTTTTACTCTTCCTTAGGGTAATTCAGTACACAGACTGTGAAACTAATACTGCTGTGATAAATAGCTATCTATTCTTGTGAGTGGCTAGGAATTTGTTGTTCCTTGTCAGGAAAGTGTTTTCTCTTTGTTTAATGAAAGAACTCTAATGTTGAACAAGTATAGTGGATTTACATTAGCCCAGATCTAAATTTTACCAGCAATTGTTCCCAGAATCTCAAGGGCTGGAAGGGACCTTGAAAGATCATCTAGTCCAATCCCCCTGACAGAGCAGGACCACCTAGAGTAGGTCACAGGAACTTGTCCAGATGGGTTTTGAATGTCTCCAGAGAAGCTGTCTCTACAACCCATCTGGGCAGTCTGTTCCAGTGCTCTGTCACCCTCACAGTGAAGAAATTCTTCCTTGTATTTCTTTGGAACCTCTTATGTTACAATTTATACCCATTGTCCCTTGTCCTATCATTGGACATCTTGGAGAACAGCCTGGCTCCACCATCCTGACACCAACCCTTTATATATTTGTAAACATTAATAAGGTCATTCCCTCAGTCTCCTCCAAGCTAAAGACCCTCAGCTCCCTCAGCCTTTCATCATAAGGGAGATACTCTACTACCTTCATCATCTTTGTGACCCTGCACTGAACTCTCTCCAGCAGTTCCCTGTCCTTGAACGGAGAGGCCTGGAACTGGACATAATATTCCTGATGTGGTCTCACAAGGGCAGAGTAGAGGGAGAAGAGAACCTCTTTGGACCTACTAACCACAGCCCTTTTAATACACCCCAGGATGCTATTGACTTTCTTGGCCACGAGGTCACATTGCTGACTCAGGGTCATCCTGCTGCCCACCAAGACCCCCAGCTCCCTTTCCCCTACACTACTCTCTAACAGTTCATTCCCCAACCTGTACTGGTACAGGGGGTTATTCTTTCCCAGATGCAAGACTCTACACTTGCCCTTGTTGAATTCCATCAGATTTCTCCCCACCCAACCCTCCAGCCTGTCCAGGTCTCGTTGAATGGCAGCACAGCCTTCTGGTGTGTCAGCCACTGCTCACAGTTTAGTATCATCAGCAAACTTGATTTTGTGCTTAAGATGTGTCCAGCAGTTACCCTCAGGATGCTTTTCCTTGAGGGAAAAAGGTTGTTTAATCTAACATCCAATGTGCAGTAGATGGAATTATTTTATTGCGCTTGATTCTGTCCTTTGTCCTGCAACTGATGAATTTATACTATGCAGGGAAAGTTAATGCTCAGGTGGCTGTTGCATTTCAAATACCGGTAAACAAAATCAATATCTTGCACAGGATCTGGTTATTGTTGTTTAATACACAAATTGACTCAATGCAAAATACTGAAATAACACTTGGTTAGGGATTTTTACCTCGAATCTGGAAACAAAGCCTACAGCTGAAGCTTTAAATCACACCTAATAAACCACCTAACACTTTTGGGAGGTTTGTATGGACATTGAACCCTTGGAACCCTCATTAGCCCCTGGTCTGAGCAGTCCTAGATGCTATGTAGGAGCAGACACCAGAGACCAGGTAACCTTCTAGACACGCATGTATAATGTTGAACACTAACTCACTGACATTACTGGGCCCTGGATTTGGCCTGATATATACAGCATAAATATACTCTATCTGACTTTGTAACTTCACCACTCTTGTATATAAAATGAGGATTTCTCTTTATTTTCTCTCTTATTGGATTAGGCTGTAAATCATGGCTACGCTTAAGTTTCCCCATTTTCGGCTGAGGCCTCACAACTGCTGTTTCTATGAATAATGCTATGTCTTCATAACGTATGACGGTCCCAAAATAGCAATGAGCTATGTAGCAAACTGTGTCCCAGGGTAATACTGGTGTGTTTTTTACAGTCCAAGTAGATATTTGGTTGAATAATATTAAGATACCCCTTTCAGAATAGCAGACACTATTTGTCTAAATTTGGGTGTTACACACTATATACCTGAACACAGAATGACTTTGAGTTGCTTATTACGCTGTTGCACATACTTATTGCTAATGTCACCTATGGGGTTTGTGAAAGGATGAGACTCAACTGTTTATTTTTGGTTGGGTTTTGCTTCTTTCTTTTTGTCTCATGGAAAGTCTTTTGGTGGCTTCGGATTGCCAGATCATGTTAATTTGCAGTTCTAGAGTTTGAAACTGTTAATCCATCAGTGACAGACAAAAGCAATAACCCAGTGAGCAGTTACAAAGCAGCCTCGAGAGCTGGTTTGCAAGCATTTCTGAGGAGGCAAAGATTTAGCTTCCCTCACAAGAACATGTCAATTTGATTTCGTTCACTAGATGGCATGAATGCATAAGGGATTGGTTTGGAAAAGTTTTCTCTACAGTTTTACAGCTGATGCTGTAAATGTGTCCAGGGTAATTTTGAGCGCACTTCATGAATAACTTGGGCTCCAAAGTTCATGTTTGAAGAAAGACCCATGCAGATATGTTCACTGAAGACAAGCCAGTGCACTGAGCCTTAATCATCTGAAGAATGTATTTGTCTCTTCTTGACCTTCTCCCCGGTCATAGAACCATGGGAAGACAAATTTTTACTAGGACAGCATTAGAGACAATAGTGCATATTTTTATTAATTGGAGAGGCAAAATACTTGGGGAAAAGCTTCATTTTCCCCCAGCTTTTATATTCTCATCCACTTGAAAAAACAATCTCCCACCTTTGCCACATTCAGAAGTAAAATTTACTGGCAAAAAAAGGCAAAGATTTACCAGGAAGATCCAATTCTTGACCCTTCTTTTATAATGAATATTTTTCAAGAAAAAACTTAAAAATCTGAAAAGAGAGAAAAATTTAATGTTACAGTTTCATTAAGGAAGCTGGGTTTATCAGGGAGCCAAATTTCTTTGTAGAACATTTTTTTTTTTCCAAAAGAAGAAAAAGTTCAGTACTGACAAAAACCCCTCATAAATTCCAATCATGGAGGAAAACAAGTGAAGAAAATACCTAAATGGGTGGCAGGAAGGGTGTTAACAAGAGAGCATGAAAAGAATCCTGATAGACACAATAGCTGGTAGCCGTGCCATTCCTCATCTAAGGTTTGGGAGTGTATGAAGGTAAAGCCAAGAGCACAATGATGGGGATTGACCTGCCTCCCACCTGCCTGCCAGCCATACCACTTCTCTCACAGCTGGAAGTATTGGGCTGGAGATGAGAGCTTTAAAGGCTTCTTTCATTGTTTGAGGTTCCTTTTCTGGCTTGGCAATAAAGATTGGCTTCATACATGTGCTTTTAGAAAGTGCTAACCTAAATCCCCCAAAATCTGTTTCTGCTTCTTCTTTCTCTGAGGATCTAATTTACTACTTAGGTTTTCCACAACTTCACCAAAATCTTTCCAAAGATGTTCTTTTGTTTGACTTGCATATATATATATATATTTATATATATCTTGGTAAATTCTTTCTGTTAAGGGATATTGAGCTCTTGGGTTTCTCTCCCTGCTTAACTCTGAGGATAACAGAAGTGATGTGGTTTCAAAGACAAGAGTGAGTGCAAGACCTGCCGACTCATGAGGGTTGTGCTATGAATAAGGAGTGAGAAGGCAGTGGCAGAAAGCTGCCCCAGCCATTAAAATGCAAGTGGAATATTGAAGGTAGGAAGGGTTCAGGCTTTGAAAGAGAATAACTTAAACATTTTCTTTCCAAACATCTGTAAATTGTTAATCTGAATTACTTAGAAATAAAAAAAAAAAATTCTAGCAGATTGAGAGCTTATTTTAATTTTTGGCTATTTTAATTAGATGCTACTCCACTGCCTTTGATATTAAAGCAAAGTGCCCCTGCTCATCAGGTATATTTGGGTCCTTTAACCAATAAGTACTGTTTTTATGATTTTTTTCCTCATCTGTAGACAATATCCTTTTACCAGTCTTTCATTCCATCTGTCTGAGTTCCTGAAGCTGTCTGCTACTCCTCTTGATACTCTAATGCTGTTTCCAAGCCTACTGAAAACAGCATTATTTTTCTTCCCAGGCCTGTCAGATGAAGTAGTGACCTGGTTTAAAGTGAAGTTGCCAAACATCATAACAAACGTGGGATGTCTGCCTCTCTGAATGGAAGAGCCACCGTAAAAAAATTTTGGGACTTGAAGCATCAATTTCTCCATTGTTTCTCCTCCACTGTTGGCATTTTGGATTTGTTAGCAGTTACCATTTGTTTAGGGAAATTACTCTCTTTTTCTGGGAATCCCAAACTCAACTTGTGTTAGCATTTTCACCTCAAATTTCAAAACAATTTAGGGAAGAAAGGAAATGTGTTGGGCTAACTATAGTTCAAATAAACGTCTGTGATGTTGAATTGGGTGCTCTGGCAACTGAAACAGCTAGAGTTGATTTTTTTGTTTTGTTTTGTTTTTAATCTACAACTGAGTGAGGACTTTCAGGCAGTTCCTTACCATGACCTTTCTAACAAACGTATCTAGCCCTTAAACTTCGTAAAAAAATAAATCTGAATTTGGTTAGACTCATTTCTACCTGAAATCATATGAGGTAAAAGAATAGTTAAATGTTTCTTTAGATGATCAAGCTCAGCATCAGATGATCCATCTAAATATAAATTTTGAATAATCTGAAGCTGCTGAATTTTCCTTGTTTTCAGGCCCAAACCATTGGATTTAATATTGTTTTATCTTAGTCTATGCAATTCTTCCTTGGCATCTGAAAATCTTCAAGTTTTGGTTGAAATCAGTAGCAGGCTCAGTAGAGCTTTGGATGAACAAGTTACTTTTGCAGGTCCCAGAATTCACTCATCTCTAATGTCAGTCTGACCATCCTTCAACTGAACCCAGTTCTCTGAGTGGTGTTAGGTACGGACATTATAGTAACAAGCAAGCATCAATGTTTCCAGATTCAAACCTTCATTCTGCAGATTTCCTTAGTTGCTTGAACTTGTGAGCAATATGGGCACCATGGTTACCTGAGTTTCATCAGGAATAGTATGACAACCATCTTGTTGGATCTGGGGAAGTATTTGGTTAATGAGCAACAAAACAAATATCTCCCTCTATCTCTGCCCATCTCTTTTAAACGTTTAACAAAAGATACGCCAACAGATTTCTGAGCAATTCTCCAAGGCAATGGATATCCCAATGCTTTCCCAGATCTTCCCCTGTTCTCTCTTGTTGGACTTGTCCTAAGCTGTAGAATGAATCAACTGCTTCTACCTAATACAAATACAACAAGTACAGGATAAACCCAGTGCAAATCCGTGAGAAAAAAAATCAGTGACAGAAACATGCAAACGTAGATTGAAAAAGTGTTTACTTTTAAAATTTCTTAGTACTCTTTGTACAATGTGTCGTGCTCTCGCACTATTGAGAAATTTGGATAAATTTCTTATCACAGAAAGTGTTTCATGACTAGGCGTAAGTGCATCAGAAGCACTCGTCCAGTCTGAAAAGTCTAGGTCTGGGCAGTTTTAGTCATCTTTATTTATACCAAAGTTGGACTGAATATTTTGCAAGATCAGATTTTGCTGTCTTATTTCTATTATTCCTGCCCTCCAGGATATTTCATTGGCTTTTCCTTCTTGTACCTTTTTGCATTTTTTTTTAACCAACCTTTCTAGAATCTTAGACTTTGATTTATGCACAGTAATGGGTGAAGTATGATATGGATATAAATCAGTTAATGCAGCTCTGTAAGCTACTGAATGTTTTATGATGTTTTACCAAGAAACTACCTTTGCAGAAAGCAGTGAATGGAAAACACCTCATCAAATCAGAAGGGATCCTAGAAGTTTTGCAGGGAACATGAGTAACTTTCCCACATCTTACTTAAGTGGCTGAGTCTTACTTCCCTTCAGCCTCATGCTAGAGATTCCAGCAGTAATGGTCTTGATGGCCTCTGATACACTGACAAGATAATATGACTTAAGAGCTTAGGGAAATCCACAGTAGTTGCTGCAATTATTTCTTCCAGCTTAACCAATGGCTTGTGAAGTTGGAAATCCATACCCTCTGTGTAATGGGTTTTATTTGGAAATTGATCCCAGTAGACAATTTGTTTAAAAGAGTTCCCAGAGATTGGACATGCCCAGGGAAACCTATTTAAAGCAGGGCTCGTCTTAACGTATGGGATAAGCAGAGAAATGCAAGAATCAGTTGCTATGTGATAAAAAGACTCATGTATATTTAGTGAGTGCACAGTCATGTTGAATGATTTTCAAAGCTGCCTTCTTCCTCTTTCTTATTTTAAAATTCATACAGCACTCTTTGAGCTGTCTTTGTAAGCTGTCTTTCCCATGGCACTTGGCCAAGAAAGGGAACACAGGGCTACCCTGTAAAGGGAATCCAAGAGGAAAAGGTCAGTCATCCTAAGCCCACAAAAGAGGACTTATCAATCAGTTGTCAGACCATGAGGCCAGAGTGTCCAATGTTAAAGAAGTCTGAAAAAGATGATTGTAAACACCTCACAGCGCTTCTGTAGTAGCAAGTGCATGGAGGACATGGGAGGGAACTGAACTAACTGTTCCTCCAGGTCTGAGAAAAAACAAGACACAAAGATAACTGTCTTTAGGGTTAGGAACTTCAGATCAGCAAAGGGAAGGGAGGCATGGGGATGGTGGAGAGTAAGGAATTCAGTGAACATGTTTTAGAAGAGCTATTCTTAGTCTTCTCTGTGCTGCTAATTGTTTAAATAACTGCTCTTCTGGTAGAAGACTTTTTCCATGTATGTGTTGACAATCTCAACACCAATCACACAAAACAAAAAATGTCTGGGAATGTACATATGAAGCAGTGGCTGCAGCCAGCAATTCTCAAAAGTCATTGGCGCACCAAAGTTAGTGCATAATATGTAGGACTTTAATACAAGCTGGGTAACTCAAATCAAAGATGCAAACAACAATGTGAATAATTAACTCTGAGGAGGTTCACATCTGTATCTGAAATGTTCCAGCTGCCCTCTCCATGTGTACAAAAGGCTGAATCATAATGCCGGATCCAAGCAGACATAATCTCGGAAAATTCAAGGCAACATGTAATTGTCCTTACTGGCAGCCATCTCCTTAAAAGAACAAAAAAACCCTGCAGATGTGAACTCTAGGAGCATTACGGACATTCATGATGTTAACATGGACACTGTGTGTACAGTTCTTCTTAAAGAAAATGATTAGAGAGCTCACTGAAATGTTAAAGTTAACTCCGAGAGAGACTTGAAATCCATTTAGATGGGTGCCATAATGTAGCTTGCCCTATTAAGGGCAATCAGCCCTAAATTTCTTTATATTTATAGTTTAATTTTATTTATCTATCTTTATTTAATACATTTATTTATATTTAGAGTGGAAGCCTGTTGTTTGGAGTCAGGCCTTGCATGATTTCATCCAGGATGCCCTTTCCTGGGTTCATTAGGGATCATTTCAGTCTTCTAACACCTAATATTAATTTGAGTTTGGTCAATGAAAGCAAAGCTGAGGGTAGCTTAGATTCTGATCTCATTTTGTTAAAATATTAGTTAATGGCATAAGGAGACGGGTTTGGGTTAATCCAGAGATGGACTCAAGATGCTGCCAGTCTTGAATCTGGATGCACTTTTAAAAGCTCCAGTGCAGGGTGGGTGGAGGGCTACTTGGACCATTATAAATATTTCAAGATGATGAATAAACAAAGGATAGATATTTTGATTTCATGCCATTTCTGTTATCAGCTGCCAATTCTTTACAGTCCCCACCCTAACTCTTAAGGCTGGAGCCAGACTGCAGAACTGTTGTAAACCTCCTCCTGACATTCCTAGCTATGACAATTATTATAGAATCATTTTGCACTGCTGAGCCATGCCTCCCTCTTTGGCTACAGCTGAATTTATTCGTGAATCACTGCTTGTCTAGGTAACTTCTTTAATGAACTCTTGAAATGAACAAAGAGATCTGTTTGCCTCTTGTAGCTGGTAGGCATTGTCTAGCATGGCAGCAATCAGGAAGGAGTGGAAAATCTGCCTGAGGACGATGTTGTGCGGAGGTGTGCTTCCTGCTCATCCCCAGTGCTGCTTTAGGATGACCAGCCATGGATATCTTCTCACAGACAACCTTGCATAATGGTTCTTTCTAGTGTTGCTGCTGCCTAAGCCACCAGTGAAATTGTAGACAGTGTTTCTTGTTAATAAACCATTCAAGTGCCCTTCTGGAGAGAAGCCAAATGCAAAAAAAATGCTTAAAAATAAAAAAAATAAAAAAGGCAAGAAAAGAAAGAAAAAATGAACAGGAAAGAGAGGAGAATATGAGAAACTTTCATGAGTGTGTTTGGTTTCTGGCCTGTATCTTCAAGCAAACCTCTGAGTTGATTTGCAGGCAGAGAGAAGCCTGTTCTCTGAAACAGCCAGATGGGAGCCAGCTGCAAACTGAGAGTGCTGTTGCTGTGTCAGGGCAGTGTTGAACCTGGAGCAGTCTGAACCTGGATTTCAACAGGGTTTCTGTTTACTGCTGGACTAACCACGATGGTAGGATTTCACATTTGATGCTGGCAGGCTTGGAGACCACAAGCACAGTCACTTTACTTTAGTCCACATAACACGACGCAGATATGCCCTTGTGCTAGTGGGAAATGCTGGCAATCTTTCTCCCTCTGGCCACACTGAATCTACTGCTGAGAGTCATCTGTTAATGTAGAGGGACATGTCGTGCTCTTATGTAGATGGAGGTCCAGCGCATGCATAAGGATCATCCATGAGTGAAAGGTAGGGTTACATTCAAGATTTTGTTCTGCAGAAGGAAATAATAACTTCTATGCAATGTCAAGTATCATTTGTGTAACTGGATCTATCAGTATAATTAATGAATAATGATTACTCCAGAAAATATTAGAGAAAAGGAAAATGGAGTATAGCTCTGGAAAATACTTCAATAATGATGCAGACAAAATTGCTATATACACACTCCATTGTGCCTACCCTTTCTCCTCTGTTATGCACACCCTTCCATGGCCCTTTGGGTCCTGAAGTCCCAAAGGATTTTTTTCTAATGGGCTTTAACTCTTCATTTTTCTTCTTTGGTCTGGACATCCATATTACAGTCAGATTTGCCATTTGGAGTGTCTTATATCTATTAGATACCTGTTTTTTTTGTTGACTTTATTCACCCTAAAACCAGTTTTACACATTTCACAGAATCACAAATTCTCAAGGGCTTGAAGGGACCTTGAAAGATCATCTAGTCCAACCCCCTACTGGAGCAGGACCACCTGGAGTTGTTTGGTGAGATGTTTGCATTCCCAGAGCCTCCAGTGGTTTCTTATGCCACTTCTCTGGTCACCTCATGTTTGCACTTTTCTAGTCCACAAGCTATGTCCCCACTTTCAAGCCTGCTGCTGCTAAGTCTTTACCTGAACTATATTCTAGACAATAATTAATTCTATTTCATTCATTACTACTTCTTACAACTGCCTCTCTAAAAATGATGGTTGTATAGCATAATTAAACAAAGATAATTGAAAGAAAACAAATAAAGCAATTGCCACCTGGTTATTAAAAAAACAAAAACACAACCAAACAAAACTTTTACAAGGCAATAAAGCTGAAGGAAACCTCTAGGCAGGCTGAGACAAGTCCAGACAAGGCTTGCAGATTTAGTATGAAGCCTGTGATCTGTTACTAGCAATTCTGGCATTTACGGAGTTTCAATTAAGAGGAATATGAGGTGACTAGTGGTACTGTTTACTGCACCTTGCATGGTCTTTGCCCATCTTTGATGAAATAGGAACTTCAACTACCCAATAGCTGATTCTTTTTCTCTCTTATGAGGGATCCCTGCTTTTCCAGGAAAGTCCTGCAGCCCTCCATAACCTTATGGATTGAGAGGCATGGGGTGGTGCTGCTTACTGTTGTGGCTCAGAGGAATGTGAGAATTCAGGGTTTCTTGCTCCAAAATGTTCACTTCTTGTGAATGGTAATGAATCAATTGATATTTGCTGTTAGCAGCAAAAACTTTTGACAAATTCCTCATTGTATAAGTTAAAGAATGTTTTTCAGACACGGGCACACATGTAATTGGCATAAAGCACTAGAGAATGTGTCCAGGTTATGTACAGATCTATAAATGTGCAGGAATCAGGTTTTCCATCTTAAGGTACATTTTACTTCATTATATAGGAAACCAGTGGAGTCTATGTGGATTTAAAAAAAAAATTATTTTCCAGATGTTATGAGAGGACATTTAATTAGTTTGCACAATCTCTAAAAAAAAATCCCACTTGTACAAGGAAAGAACGTGTGACAGCCTCTACATGCTTTAGTTCAGAGGGCAGCCCTTTTTTCTCTTTTTCCTTTCTCAGGTGTGTGGCTATTTTTCATATCTGGGATAGTTCCATTTCTTTGCTCAGTCAGACATTCAACCATTTTGCCTAATTATATCTGATGTTTTACTCATAGTATTATGCTCTTCTTCAGAGGAAATGAAAAACAGATTGTCTCTTTGGCAGCAAAGAATAACAAATGTGCTGCATTGAATAGCTATTAGATGAAAAAAGGGCCACAATCTGCCTCTGTGCCAATCAGTGCTAAAGACGCTCTGACAGACAGGAGGCTGCTCTTAGAGCTACTCTCTGGTGCCTAAAAATACTCTGAAGTAAAGTTAAGGTTACTTTTCTGAGATGTGATTGTGGGTATTGACTAGGCAGAGGATGCAGAAAAATTTCCAGTAGATATTTAAAATTTATTTCAGTGATGTTTCATTAAAATAATAAAATAATGCAATTTGATAAGGTTGAAAGACAACATTTCCTTATCCAGACACAAGTTTGTATTTTGACTTATTTGGAGGCAAATTTTGTTTATGTATTGGACTTGTTGCAATTAAAAATAACAAGTCTCTCCTTCTGAAAGCAAATATATATATGGAAATAAAAAAAATTCAAAAAGCAAACAAAAAAATATTTTGCCTTTCAAAGTAGGGTATTTTAGTGGACTTGATTTTTTTTTTTCTTTGTTGGAAGTTTCGCCTCTCAAACATGTTTTTGTCTTTTATTAATGCTTGGTACAATTCACTCTACCCTACTGAACTGAGGCTCTAGAACTTTGCTAGTTTTGTGATTGTAATAGTGCCTATGCCATCTATAAGTGTTACTGCACATTTCATAAAGTATTTTGGATTCCTATTATCCATATTACCAAGAAGCTTTTTATTGAGAGTGTGAATTAAAGTAGGTGAATGTGCAGGACTTTTAAGGAGGGAACACAAGTCCAACATTTGATTTATTTCCTTTAACATTTGCAGATACTATTAGATCAGAGTTACAAATTTGGAAGAATGAGCAGAAAACTATCACAGAAAGTACTTACCTTGGCTTTGTGTAATTCCATTCAAATCCATTCCATTCCATTCCATTCCATTGCATCCTTACTGACTCTTAGGGTTTCTTCCAGGAGTCTAGTGTCTCTGGGGACCTCCAGTGTTTTTCCTCGAGTGTCTGGGAAGAATAAAACAATAGGAAGGCATAAGTCCTTCACTAGTGTCCAGTGTAGACAATTCTGCTTAAAAATCCTTTGGTGGGCTGGATTTGACAAAATCCTTTGTCCAACTGTTGTCATGATACATTAAGCAATGTATCTTTTCTGGCATAGCTACTTTTCTTCTTCCACTGTTACCTAATTTCAGTGTGAAATGTGAAACTCCTGTTGGTTGCATATTCTGCTGGTTATGCTAGTGAAATGGATAGTTTTCATATGACTTTATGTATGACTCTGCTCACAGCAGGCTTTGTTGGATACCTTCACATGTTGGGAATCATGTTTCATATTTCAAGGAATCTGCAATGACAGTCTTGAGAGGTCAAACCCAAACAGAAGATCCTGTGGAATTAGCCTCATCCCCTCAGGAGAGTTGGTACTGGAGGTCTCTAATCCATCCCATTCCAAATGATTTCTCGTTAACGTGGTAAAAGGAAGCAGAAATTTTTTTTTCCTGTCGTGTTAGAAAGTTCCCCAAATTTTTTGTTAAGACAAGTTTATGAATCTGAGTGTCGTCACTGCAGTCACGCTAAGTTTCAAGAATATGTACTTTTTGATTGTTTAATCTGTGATTTTTTTTTTGGTTTTGCTTCTTTGTGTTATGCATCTTCACTAATTTTACTTGCTATTCCAGCTCACTACTCAAGACAGGCTTGTTCGTCTCTGATTTCCTAATCACAAGTATCTGTTTTTTTTTCTTTTCCTGTTGACTGCTGAGCCACTTAATTACTACATCTGTTGAGAGACTTTTTTCTGCTTTTTAACAGAGGTCAGATATAGCTCTATCTTGCATCTCACCCTTCACTTAGACAAATCCTAGCCTTGCATCATTGCATTACACTATCATGCAAACGAGCGGCTCAGAAACATGACCTATCCTTCCTTGAGCAGCCATTAAGTCTCATCAAATATATCTTGTTCACGTTACTGTTATCAGTCAGAGAGTTCAGTCGCCAGCTAGATTTCAATTTCAATTTTGAATCATCATAACTACTCAGTCTTACTAGAAACATGGAGGAAAAATATGGGTTTTGTTTGTATTCATACAAAAAAAATCTTGGGTTTTTTTTTTCTGGAAATGGAAAATCAAGATGTAAACAAGATATTACCCGACAGATCAGCCCCCTTTTGATTGTCACATACAGCTGCAGTGGCTAGGTTATCTCTGAGCCAGTCTCCTCTGCCCTGGGGTATCTCATCAGGACAAGTACTGATGAGAGTACTCTGTGACTGCCTACTTTGCCTCTGAGAGCTGGATGGCAAGAAGTATCATGGCAAGTTAAAGTCTGGCTTAAACTCTCTCCTGGAGGAGAATGGACACCTATGACTATATGGCCCTTAAGGAGCTGGGACAGTAACATGGAATCAGGATATTTTTTGTTCCTAATTCTTTCATTAAAAAGTTGTCTTCTATGTCTTGCTGTTTCAACTTCTAATGGGTTCTACTTTTGATGTTAGGACTTTAGAGGACTAGCAGGCTGTCCTTGCAGGATAAGGGACTTATGCTCCCATATTTTAATATCTACTGGGTTTTCTAGGTGAGTTTCCACGTTATGCAAAGAGACTTGAGACCGTGTCAGTGCTCTTAGCTCCTGATCCTCTCCAGCTCTTGAATAGCAGGACCGAGTCCATCACTGCAAAGGTATGCAGAATCTCTGAGCACCAGAAGGACATGGCAGTACAGGGACCTGCCAGGACAGAGCTAGGTTTTATCACTACTCCACAGTATGGCGAGGTTAAGGAGAATAGTTTTCTATAATGATGGAGTGAGTGGTTATGGTGTGGGAAGAAGTAAAACATTGATTACATCTGGAGATTTTATAGTGTAGAAATTACGTTCTACGAGCAGTGCTCTCCTCTCCTCCACTAATTCTGCTCTAAGGCGAGCTTGCAGCAGCTGGTGAGACTTTACAGCTTGTGAAGAAAGGATGTAGGACAGGGAGAAAATTAAGATGACACTGAAGACTTAGTTGCAAATTAACAAAGGTGTATGATATTCCAGATTTTTGTCTGTGCTTGTAATTACTAGCCTTGTTTTAAAGAGGAGCAGTAGGGGCTCATTCTTAATTCCTACTACAGCTTTCTTTTTTGTTCTGTTTTGTTTTGTTTTTCTTTTGTGCGTGTTATCTTTTAAAGTGTGGGTGTTTTTTTTTTTGTGGTTAATCTATCTTAGAAAACAGACTTTTAAGAAGCGTTTGTTCCATGCAGCCCTCGCCTTCCTACCAACTCAAGCCATGTTGACATATTCACACAGTTGAAATTGGCATTTCGACACGTGTACGCATCATTTTCATCTGCTTCCTGGGGATGACTCCAAGGCCTGAGGTTTCTTTTAACACTCTGAAAAGCCTCTGGCTTTGGGCAAGGCTGCATTCCTAAACAGTACACCAGCTCTAAGGTTCAGCCAATGTTTACTTTGTGAGAGAACTTTTTAATATCAAAAGGAAAACAATCCTCCTACATTCCACATAGGTAGGTCCTATTTGCCATTAAAAAAAAAAAAGCAGTAATAATAATGATAGATGAAATTGCGTTTTCAGAAGAAGAGTCACAATTACAATTGAATCATGGTTGTAGGCTGACAAACAGATAAGCACAACGTCTTTTGCCGAGTCAGGAGTATGATAAAGAATACATCTTCTTCCTTTGCCCTTTATGAAAACATGAGTGACTGGTTGTGAGGATATATTTCATTTTTATTGGAGAACTACTTAATATATTCGGCTTCAGGAGGAGACTGGATATAATAGGACAAATTGTTGGATGATTTAAGTCCAGAGCTCTATAGTGATGATCTAACTGTTGACTTATCAGCAAAGGATGTGGCCCGGTACATATGAAAGATATGTTTCTTCTTGATGGCCCTCCAAGGCTGTTTTTGGTAGAGTTCCCATTCTGCCAGCTCATCTGATTGATCTGACTGATTTCAGGGCCATACTGTTGATGGAATTTGTACAGGGAAGGCAATAAGAATGCATGTGGGGCAAAGGCAAAGCACCCCTTTCAAAGGCACCTCACAGATTGGTTTAAGACATCTGTAAAAATGTTCCATTAGATATACAGTTGCATACTGGGACCTTGCTTTTGCTGAAGTGAGCAGTAAAACTTCCATATGGTAGGACTGGGCTCTTACTGAATAAATCTGGTGATGCTACAGAAGAAATGTCTTTGTTGTCTGTGTAAAATGCATGTATCACACGGGTGGGGAGAACAAGAAACAGACACAACCCATTTATTTTATTATACAGTTATGGTTCCCAATGCTCAGGGATTAAATCAATTATGGATAATATACATTCTGGAAGTTGAAGCATGGGACATATGGAGCATGTGAAACGCCTTCATAAACTGGAGAACCAGGAGTCGGGAGGGAATGGGGGAAATATCTTTCAGTATTTATCCATTTCTAATCATCAAAAGCATGTGTTCTTGTGAGTGGCATGCTCTAGCAAGAACAATGATCACTGGAAAAATCGTGCCACTAAAGATGATTTTAAGTTTGGGTTTACTTTTTCTAAACTTAGAATATGCTTTTATTTTTAGAGATTGCTCTCATGTACTATCAATTTTTCATTTTGGGAACAAAAAGAAACCTTTCCAAAGCTGGACAAGGATATATGAGTTTTACCCAGGGTGAACGTGACACAAGCACGATTCCCTGCAAGAATGACCCTACTTATTTGTCTTCTACTCAGCAGTTTATCTGTTTTTACAGTGATCCAAATATATTCAAAGGGGTGGGGGGCTCATCCATTTGTTTTCTGCCCACACAAGATGTATTTCAAATGTTTTGCAATTTCTCAAATGGTTGTACAATCAATCTCATTCAAAGATGTGCAGCCCACAATATTTAGTCCTGACAACTGTGCCAACATGAAGAAAGAAGGTGCAGCTTTGTTGTTCTGAATCACTTCATGAAGACTAGCCAATCCAAACAGATTTTATTTGGGTGTAAGGCTTTCTTTGGTATTATTGCCAAGACAGCTTCATGCTCAATTAAAACCAAAACATGCTGAAGCTCTAAACCTTTTAGCAGTTCCAGATCTGCTAATGATGTCAGATTGGGCAGTTCCCCATCAAGGAGATATCATTTATTACAGAGGCTGACATCAGTGAGAGACGATGGTCTGCTGTCAAAGCTCTTTACTGCGACACAGGAGAACTAAACTCAGTTTTCACCTTCCCCATGCAACCTTTGTATGACCTTGATGAAACCATTTCTCTCTCTGGCTTGACGTCATGGTACTCAGGGAGTTTATGACACACTCATATACTGGATGGTAGCTTCTAAAAAGAGTGGTTACACTGCTGTGGAAGAAGCTTGTCATCATTAGTAATGTGATTTTGCAATTTAGAAGGTAGTTTAATTCTGGGTTATATGTTTAGGTAATGTTTCACCATCTGTAAGGTACTGAAATGTATCAAGTTCCACACAACATAGAAAATGCGAAAGACCACCAAGATCAAGTGGACACACATCTCTTTCCTGGAGCCTTCCATTTCTTCTCTAACACTAATTCGCAGGCAATTTGAAGAGGAAGTACGAAAGTTGTGTCTTTATGTGAAATTGTCTTTTTGACTGCCATCTAATAATGGTCTCTGTCATTAAGTACAACCTTTCAGGTGCTGCAATGGATAAAATTGGGCAAAGTAAGTTGTTAGCAACCAAAATCAGAAAGGACAGTCTGTACCTTTTCCTGAACTTAGGTTACCCTAGAAAGTGCAGTTACCCTAGAAAGTGCAGTTACTACCAAATGTCATGATTTTAAGGTACATGTTGTCTCAGTGGGTGTCTGCTCTAATAGGAGTTCTTACTTCCACAACTGCTTCTGAAAACCAAGTGAATTTTTTCTTTAAAAATGGTAAAGTCTTCAGCCAAATAGCTGTCTGAACAATTATATTTGAAGCAAAAAAGGAAGAAAAAAACATTGTGTGAAGTCAACTTGAAATGCAAACCTTGAAGCTTTCTTGGTGAGATCAGTTCTCATCCATCAGGTTTTTGAAATCAAATATTTTTTCAATTCAAAACAAAATGCATCAAGAGAAAAAATATTTCAGTGAAAATAAATGTAGGTAAATTTCTTCTCAAATCGTTGTTTCCATATGGAAAATGGATTAATTCCATTTTTGTCTTCTCCAAAATTATTACTTTTTTCTGGCTGTTCTTTTGACAGTAAGGAAAACTTAGAAATTGCAGCAGACAATCTTTTGTGAAATCATAGTCTAATTTCCCAAGGAGGAGAGAAAGAGAGGAAACACATGATAACAGTAGGGAAGTTGTGCTTTCTCAAAGTCTACTGGCATCGTGCACCGGGTGGATATCTGTATTCACGTGCAGCAGTTTTTAAAGAGGAAGTCCCATCGAATCCAGCGTGAACTGTACCTCCTGTAACAATGAAAACTGCTGGACGGTAAGAGATATGGGGAATTAGTTCTAATTCCAGGGAAATATATGAAGTTGTCTTTTGCTTAATGGAGGTGCTCAGAGACAGTTGCAACTCTCTGGAATTTGGGTTTTGTCTTTTCTTCCCCCTTCACACTGTTATGTATGTTTTCTCCTTTTGAAAAGCTTCTCCTAGATTTCCAGAGTCCTGCCAGCATCCAGCAGTGGCCAGCCTAACATGGTTCCTGTATGCAGTGTACAAAGCCCTTGATATTAGTAGATATTTTTGTCCATGATTACCTCATGGATTGCGAGGAAAAGCAGCATACAACCATCTGCTCTGTGTAAGGTCCCGTCCTTGCCACTGAATAAGCTGGTCTTACCAGCATTTCAGATAGCCTTTTTATGCTGCTGATGAAGGGAATGATAAAGTCAGTAGATGACAGGCTTAAAAATAACAACCCAAATTGTAAGAGTTTGAAAGCCTAACTTTTAACTTCTACTTTTAGACTGCAAAGCATCCTGAGTTATTTTCAATGGTGATAAACAGAAATGATATTTTCCCATTAGAAAATTGAGATGTTTGTCGTAGTTGATAAAGAAGGGAGATTTTCACATGGGTTATTTTTGTCAGATTGAAACTGAGCATTTCTATAAATGCTGACTGTCATTCTAAGACAAGTGCCTGATGGTAGAATAGTCTGCTATCTGTTTTTATTGGTCTGTATAATATTGATTGATATTAAGTTTCAGCTAGGGAACAGGTGAAAGAGTGTCTTAGAGCTTCTTATCTGGTTATAGACCCTTTTGCATCATAGGTTAGGTGCTAGCCAACGCTGGCATTCGTTGTTATCAAACAGATTTCTTGGACTCTGTTTAGCTATCAACATTCTTGCACTAGAAATCATGACTAGGCTGGTCAGTGAGAGTCATGTTTGTCGGCACTCTTGTGATATAACAGAAGAGCATACTCTGCTTCGAAAGTGCTCAGAGTCCTGGACATACAACACTGGCTAGACAAGTGAGGGATGCTTGCAGAGCCACAGTGAGCTGTAACTGCTTTGTTTTTCACCATGTAGGATGATTGCTCTAGCATCATTTTTAGCTAAGAATGATGAAGGATCAAATGGTGCTTCTGTACTGGTATTACAGTCTGGATCAGAAGAGCATTACCAGCCACCACCTCTTACTGAGCTTTGATTTGCAGCAGCACAAGGTTGTGATTCTCATGAGCTGGATTCCTTTTTTTTTAAACCAAACATGGAAGACACACATGTAAAACCTTGAGGCTGCAAACGAGCACTCAGCATGAGGACGTGATGGGTGTCAGATTCTCAGCAACAAGTGGTTTGCCCTACAGAGCTACTCCTATTGATTCACAGTACCTCCTATGAAAGCTGGGGGTACAATCCCAGTTGAATTCAAATGGGACTAGAAAACCTGTCTACAGGTTACCCCTACACAGGCTCTGAGGGCATGGAATTGAAGAGTAGAAATGGAAGACTCAGTGCTGTAGATGTGAATGAACAAAGTAAAGTAACCAAAGCATGCCATTGCTTTGCCTCATTCAGTGCAATGTTTGCCACAGGTTCTGCTTCAACTCTAGCAAAATCGTATATTTGCAAAAGTTAATGTGGGTCAGAGGATGAGAAAGATAAGTTAACCTAGTGACACATGGTGGGGAAGAAATTGGATGCAAAGTAGGAATGCAGTTGTTTGGACAAGAAATGTTAGCGCACTGAGCCAAAGGAAAAGGCTCAAGATCAATCAGACAGAAGACGAAAAGCTTTAAAGGCAGAAGAAATGCTAAAGTTAGCATGTGTGGCTTACTATAAATTGGGGTAATCTGAAACAGATATTCTCTGAAGAATACTTCCAATGTTTCCTGGCTCTGTTCCAGCTACTTCAAAGCCCTGTTATCAGTGAATTGTGGTCCCAGTGTTAGGAAAGCTGGGTGATGTTCTAAGGAAATGTCAGCTTCAGATCACAGTTTCCTCTCATTTCTGTGAGAAGAGGTCAAATTAGCAAAAGCACTGCCCACACGTTGTCTCTGTCACAGCCATCTGTAGCCCACTTTGTTAATGCTTGAGCTAATCCTTAGGATAGGGAACAAACTTGCTTTGAAACAGTAGGCTATTTGATTTAGGAAGCAAAGTTTAAAATAATACCTCAGTGGTAGGTGTTGCCAAAAATCTGCTAGGCTGTAACGTTCATTAGGGACATGCGGAACAATTAAGGGAAGTTTTTCATTCCCCTTCTCCACTTTAGGATCCTTCCCACCCTGTGCGATCTCTTTGTACCCTGCTATCTGGGTGCTAATTAGTAGAGAGTTTGATCAGGTAATTGAGGTGAATGAAAATCTTACTTCTGTTCTCTATAGGCACTAACATGAAATTTTCTCTTTTATCTAACAATACTGATCCTGAGGTTCACCGCTTGGTTCTCAGTGGTCTGAAGGGTAGAGTTAGGAATGGTTTATTGTTTTATTTTATGCAATGTGTCTGTAATGTGTTGCTCATGTTAAAACACTAAGATTGCTTGGTCTGCCAGGATTCAATCTCATTACTTCAGAAATGGCTTTGCTAGCAGGTCATACGTAAGACACCTTTTGGAGGTTAGATGTTGCAGTCAACAAACTTTCTGAGATCATTAGACTGAATCAGTTTAGTTTGGCTATTGAATTCCAGTTGAGTTTGATCTGGCATTTGTCATGAAGATATTTTACACTCTTAAGACTTCATCATGCTCATACTTCATCAACACAGGAATGCGCTCAATCTGTGCATTTGCATGGTGCAACTCAGTGTATCAGCTAAGGATACACAGAGGCATCTGTAGAACTATTGCTAGCCACCTAAATAAGGAATTACCTAGTCATCCCTGCAGAGTGCAGTCTCATCTTGGACAAATTAATTGGTGGATATATTTCCTCTCCTTTACACCAAAAACTTCACAGTGCTGGATGGATAAATGCAATGCCATCCTCAGGGCTGAATTAAACTCAATGGGACCAGACCTGTATTTTCTTGATTCCACACATTATGAAAGAAGAGAAGAGCAAAGCTAAGCCTTGCTAAATATACACATCTCACGCCCATTAAGTTCTTTTTGATGCCATGTCCTGTGGCAGGAGCAAAAGGAAATACCTAATTAAAATCCGTTCAACATATTGGTCTCAAACCAAGTCCAAAGACACAGGCTTTTAAGACATGTGATGAAAGGAAATCAAACGATGACAGTGTTTTGGATGTGTTTATTTTTGCTAGCTCTGGGAGTACTAATAACTGACAGACAGAATCATTCGCTTCACTGATCACAAATGTAGCTGTTGTAATAATACAGATGACCCTTCAAAAACCCTCAGTGAAATTCCACTGCCACAACAGTCTCGATCTTTAATTGTATCTTCCTCTATAATGCCAGGTGAGTACAAGCCATCCTTGGGCAAGGATTATTCTACTAATGTGTAGTTTAGATACGGTATTTTATGTATCACAAATGTTTTACTTTCACAAATGTTTTACTTTTAGTACTAATTTGAAAAAGATGGAAATAAAAAAAGATGAAAACTATGACAATGTTATTTACAAATAATTCTTTAGAATCACAGGCTAGGTTCAGATGCAACATGAAAGGCCACATTTTTATCAAAGCTTCACAAAAGTCATACGAAGGATGAGAAGGAAGATAACCGTGTATTACTCAGCTGGGATCATGAATCATGCTCAAAAGAGTCTCAAATATTCAGTTCATACATACTGTTTTTCAGGGAGAAAGGACGGATGAAATAAAATATTACAAGTGAGAGATGTTAGACACTTGTTTAGTGCACTAATAAAAAATTCTCATATATTCAGCTTAGTATGTCATGAACACCTATGTGGAGTCAGGTAGCATAAGAAATCTGAAGTAGCTGGCAGACAGAGATCCCTGTGGATTTGGAAACGCCTAGTTAAAGCAGCCTCTTTGTTTTTTTTACTGCTAGTGGCAAGTTGGTACTGGTTCTGGCCTTCTTTCTTGTCCTTGGCTCGCTGCTCCCACCACTTGTAGAACTGCACAAATAATTGCTGTGCCAGGCCAGCAATGGTGTCTCATGCATGATCTAAAGATTCATGTATCTGAGATTAGGTTGTTTGTCTTTCATGATTTTTTGTCTGTTTTGGTCACTCTTGTTATTTTAAAAGGCAAAAAAAGAGATCATGGCCAACTATGAGTACTAAATGACTTTCCAAAGGTTAATCTTTTTTCTCTTTGTAAGTCATTTATGACTAGCCAGCTATTCAGTTTGTTCAGTTATTATGAGTCACTTCATTTCAGATTTGGAAGTTTGTCATGAACTATTTGCTCTGTGTTCAGGTAGTCTGACTAGTGGGGTATGACTAGTCTGCAGTTTTGCTGACTGGAATGCTAATAAATGGTAGGGAAGAATTCAGCATTTTCAGGATGACTGCTTTAATGCTTGCATGTGAAACCTTTTCTAAGCAAGCAGCCACAAAAATATTTGCCAGATTTTCACTTCCAGAAAACAGTCTATTGCACTACAAGTTGCTTATTTATAGATGTAGAAAACTACTAAAAAGGGTTTCCGAGTGCCGTAGAAATGGTTCCCTTTGAACCAATCTTCAAGTAGCTCGTTTGGTGAGAGTGAGCCATCATCATTACTTTTCGCTGGGGGCAGAAGATGTTCCTCTTGTTTAACATATGGTAGTTGCAGTCTCATGAATACCTGATCCCCAGGGATTTGAGCTTCTTAGAAACAAAACTTCCTTCAAATTCATGTGCTCCTGTTCCCAGAAACTCATCCAAAGAAATAGAGCTCATGTAATTGAATAAATGACTGTGTCTATAGAAGATTCATCTCAGGCCAGGTTTCAAATTTATCATAACAATTCTCCCCCGAGATACATCAGCAGAAAAGAAAACTCAGGGCTCCACTAATGGAAAAAATTGTGAAGAGAAGGAGACCCATTGTCATAATGAGTGAAGGCAGATTTGTTAAAATATATAAAGTAGCCTCACAATTTTTCTGTCTTTCTGGTCCTTTTCCTTTTGATCTCAACAAAAGTGTAGCAGACAACAGGCTGTTACATTTTTCTAGGTTTGATATGAAAATAGAAAAATAACATTTTCATTCTGGAAGAATTCAGATTTCAGGAGGGGCAAAGACATGTCTTTTCTTGGGACTTTGCCAAGGAACCCATTTGGGCCTATTTAAAGTTTCAAAGGATCACTTCTCTTTTTCAAAATACTTCTTCATTACAAGCGCCTTGTCATCTTCCTTGTCAGGGAGAACTGAGGCTAGTATTGCTATGTGATCCAACCTGTGAAGTACCCTTTCATTCTGCTGCAACTGAAGCAATGGTAAAAGAAATAATTCTGGGACCGTGCAGCAGGACTATTGCCTTAGGCTGACCCAGGAATTGTTGGATGTGAGCTGAGGGTAGTTACTAATTCCAGCACAACCAGCTGTATGGTAATCGATGAATGACTGTGATGCTCTCCTTTTGGCTCTTGACAGTAACAGAACACATCTTTCCTCATTCTTGTGGCTGCAAAGGAAGCCCTAGGTACAATTGTGCTGCTGCAGGCAGTTATTAAAAAAAGAAAGTCTGAGAAGCAATGGATATGTTATCTACTCAAGAAGCAGGGGCATCTCCCCTTGCCTCTCCCATCCTGGGGTCTGACCTTCCTTCCTCAGACCTGTCTTTAATGTCACTTACTGAGAGTTACAAAGTGCAGCGCTGCTGAGAAAGGCCTGCCTCTCATCAAGGATGGATCCTGAGAGCCTCTAAAGGACCCTGACTTCCTCTCTAATCTTTTGGAAAAGATTATGTGAAGAGGAGATGGTGACTGTATGTATGTGTTCAGGGAGGGGAGAGGAGGAATATTTCCAAGAAAAGTTAAGTAACTCTGTCTGTCAGCCTGATGCATCCTTCCCTAACTGACTGGTTAGCTGGAAAGATCCCTGCACACCCTGAAAGACAGAATTTCCAATCCAATTCTCACAACCTCTCTGGGATATTGCAGACAAATTTCTTTCTCCTTTTCATTGTCTTGCTATTTAGTGAAATTTGCACAATATCAGTTTGCACCAGATGATACCAAGTTAAAGTTGTGAGAAAAAAAGATTTAAACCAAGGAAATTCTTAATACTGGAATTATTCCAGCAACTAAAACTGTACAGTCTTTGATCTCCTACATATTTCATGATTTCCATCACTGACAGAAAATTATCTTTATGTTCATATTTAAGCAGAGAGAAGTAAATTAAAGAAATGCATCATCCTGGTTTTATCATTAAGAAGAGCAGAGCTTCTGCATGTCAGAGACAGCAGGTGGGGCCAAATTAGCTTTTAAGTTAGGGAGCAGTAGCATTAGGAATTCTCATGATTCCTTTTATTACTAAATCAGGACGATTCATCTTACAGGTATAATTTGCTTTATGGGAGATGCACGATGGGAGACTAGTGTTTCATAGGGGACAGAACATTGCAGGGTAGTGTAGGAGAGGTAGAAGCTCTTACTGCTAGCATTGCTCTATTTGTGACCTTCTGCAAGCAGCTCCTTCCAATAGGTCTCTCCAGGTTCTGCCTCTTAAAATGGGGGAAATACCTTTTTATTTGATTTTAAAAGCACTTTGAAACTTAATATGGAGTAAGGGTTTTGTTCATAGGCTTTTTTGATTTAGAAAAAATGATAAGGCAGAAAGCCACTTGGTCCCTCAAACCCTTGTGGTTTTTGCCCAGTTGTTTGAAAATACCAACAACTGAGACCAACTAGGACAAGCCTTTTTGATGTGAGAAGACTTGTGCCTGTCATATCAACTGAGAATCCCAAGCACTTAATACACTTCGGACTCCTGAGTAGTCCAATGAAGCCAAGCACAATGTTGCTGTTATGGTAAAGCCAAGATTTTTTTTTTTCTTTAAATAGGACTGGAAAAACTGCATGAAGAGTCTTTTCTTCTTTTGTCTCCTTTTTCACTTCCAGACCAAGCCAGAGTCAGACCTTCATGAAAGTCCAGACACTTAAAAAAAGTAATTGTTTGATTCTGTGTATATTATTGTGTGGGGGCTACAGTACAAACAATTAACATGACTCAGGCTCAGGGTCAAAAGTCTGGGCTGACTATGACTGGGCTTCTAATTTCCTCCATACTAAGTCACCCATCCTTTCTCTGAGTCATTCTTCAGCAGACAGCTTCAAGTTTAAAATTAGAAAACAGAAACATATACAACGAGAAATGACTGGTGAGAATGCTGCAGGCACAACTTATTTCAGTTTCATTAGCAGATGTAGCAGCAGCTATCTCAAGGAGGCCCCATTCTGATGTCTGGAAGAGATACTTGTTAAGATATTCATAAAAAAATCAGGCTGTAGAACATCTGCAAACATATATGGCATGAATACATCGTAAGCTGTTAAACATACCCATTGTTGATGTTAAACAATTCCTTTGTGCACACTTCCTACAGATGTCTTGAATAGAAAAAGTCTTCCACAGGGCACCCTGGTCATGCAAGGCCTTGGGAGTATGAACAAGGACTACCAAGCATCAGCAGTGAAATTTGTTCACACACAGGCCTTTTCAAAGAGTACAGTTCCCTTGCTAGAGGTCTTTAGCACTCATCAGCAGGCAAAGATTGCAACTGAGACTCATACCAGGTGCCTTTGAAAGGAAAGCTGAAGACCTGAAGCATACAAAAGTAGCAGGATAAGTCAGTCACTCTCCTGACTCTAGTCTTTACAGTGGCACACTGAGTCGCTTTCAAAGACAGGTCTGGGAAGGTGTTTATTAAAAACTGTATCATTTATCAGAGTAGTCAGCTACCTACTCCCCTTGGTTATTTAAAACTTATTTCATTAAAATCCTGGCACTCAAAAGGCAGGGCTGAATAAAGCTGACATCACCATGTACATGCTTAAAAAGAGCACAGAATCTATCATCAATATATTTGGAAGGAGTTGAGAGAGTCTATTCTGATTATACAGATTTCTTCTTTGTATAATTCCCTTTGCATTTGAGTCTGAAGCTCGTGATGTCCACGCCCTGCACTCTTCTAATGGCCATTAGACTCACAAATATTCTTTAATATTATTTATGTCATAGTAGTATATGAGAGAGACTAATAGGAAAGGACGAATGGATTGGATTGTAACATTGGAAGGAATAAGGTGATTGTTCATTGATGCTAATATGGAATCTCAGTCTGGATCTTGACTAGATCTGGAGTTTTAAGCAAAAGTTTTAACTAAAACAAAGTTGAATATGAGTTCACGAAGATATCTAACACTTACATTCTTGGAATTCATTTTTGCCATGCAATAAATACAAGGAAATTACTGCCAGGGGAAGATAAATTCCTGTATCTGAAAAACACAGAACATCTATTCACTAGAAACAAAAAGGAAATAAAAACCACTTGACATTTTAAAGTATTTAAGTAATTAAGTTTATTTAAGTAATTAATGCCTTAGCATTTAAAATTGAATATGTAACGTCTTTACATCTCAATTTCCATTTCTGTAAAAATTGGTGACATGAATGGCAGTTTGTGAAAACAATAATAATCAGTTGTGACCCACAAAGATGCTGTATGTCATGGAAATGGATGCAAGAGAAGATGCTCAAATGTCCCACTGAAGTCAGCTGATGTTTTGTGTTAAAATTCATAAAGACAAGATTACTCTGAGAGCAAGAGGCTGGTAGAAAATGTTCTAGCTCTACCATATACCACCATAAAAGTTCTAGATATTAAGCCAAAGTAACTCAGTAAGTGAAAAGGAAAATGGATAATGCTTTCTGGCAAGGCCAGGTAAAAAACAGTTACAGTTTGCTGTTAAAGATAGCTTCACTTCATCCACCAGTCAGTGTAATTAATGTGTCTGAAAATAGCTTGCATTTTTCTGAGGAAAAGTGTATAAAAGCTAACCAGAAACTCCTCCAAAATCACCACTACATGTAGCTATTTTCTGTAAAAGCCAGCATTGGGGTAAGAATCTCAAATTGAGGATGATTTTCTGAAATCTTATGTGAGCTTTTTAAACTGTCAGCATCTTAAAAAACTGATTTAGATTACCTGTGTTAGGCCAGGAAAGGAAAGAAGTCATGCATTAGACTGAACCAGATCAAAGTGACAAACCAATGCTTTTATAAAAAAACAGTTCAATAAATGAAATATGGAGAAATGAGATTGTACGACTTTGACACTTAAAAACAGTGACTAGTCTGTTCTTCACAAGGAGGATTGATGCCTTTGTGTTTCACTCAACATCACTTATGGCTGCTCTAAGGTCAAAGAGCCCATACAATATTTCTAACAACAAAGCCAAAAATACTTTTATGTCTTCGTATCTGATTCTTTGCTATATTTCAATGATAAATAAGATGGAATACTGGAATAAATTTTCAAACCCTAATCTTTCATTAAAGTAAATGTGGTTTGGAAGTACATTAGGTGCTATCTAGAATATCTTTCTGTCTCTTTCTGATAAAGATCAACTATTTATGTTTCATTGAGCAGAAATATATTTTTAGAGGAAAGGAAAGAAAAATACGACAAAGAAATGAAAATATGCTTCTAAAACCCACAGCTTCTCAGGCATCTCAGTGATAATCTTGGTATAAAAACCTGACTGAGAAGTCTTTCAAATATGGGTAATTTTTTACTTATGGAAGTGTTTTTATAAACTGCTTACACTTCAGGTTCTTGCAACAGTATTTGCTGACTTTGCTGAAATGTCACAGATTAACTTTCATGACCATGATTTTTTTTTATATACAGCATAGTAATGAATATAAATGAAACTTTAAAGCACTAAAATGAAGTAGGAAATTATGCATTGACAACTTTCCTAACTTGTTAACTGAAGACACTTGGTATAAAGATGAAGAGCAGCTTCACCAAAAAAAAGGAATTTGTGCAGAAAAATAATATTTCCATCTAAAACTCGATGAAAAGGGAGATTTTATAATATTCAGGATGAAATTGCAAGAATGCCCTGAAATTAATAGTCCTGTCATTTTCTAGAAGGGCGTTTCTAGCAGTCACAGGAACAACCTTTCTCTGGAAAAAAGAACTTGTGCTCTCCTTACAATGCCTCCGAAACTGTCTTGAGTCACTTGTTTAATAAAAATTTACAAGAAAGCCTGATGTTGACTTAATTAACCTTCCAAGAAGACCAGTGGCATCCTGGGATACATTAAGAAGAGTATGGCCAGCAGGTCGAGGGAGATTCTCGTCCTCCTCTACTATGCCCTTGTGAGGCCTCTTCTGGAGTCCTGTGTCCAGTTCAGGGCTCCCCAGCTCAAAAGAAAGACAGGGATCTTCTAGTCCAGTGCAGGGCAACCAAGATGATCAAAAGGCTGGAGCATCTCTTACAAGAAAAGGCTGCATGACCTGGGGCTGTTAAGCCTAGAAAAGAGAAGAATGAGAGGAGATCTCTTTAACACTTACACCTAAAGGGTGTATGTCAGGAGGATGGGGCAACACTTTTTTTCTATAGCATCCAGTGACAGGACAAGAGGTAATGCACATAAGCTGGAAAACAAAAAGTTACATTTAAACACAAGGAACGATTACAAATCTGTGAGGGTGAGGGAGCCCTTGCACAGGCTGCCCAGGGAAGGGGTGGAGTCTTCTCGTCTGGAGGTTTTCAAACCCACCTGAATGCATTCCTGTGTGAACTGATTGAGGTGAACTTGCTTGAGCAAAGGGGTTGGACTAGATGATCTCTGGAGGTCCCGTGCAGCCCCTACTATTCTATGATTCTAGGATTCCTCCTTCTTAAAACACAGAGATATTTCATGGAAGCCCAGATGAAGAAGCTTGACTGTTATTTTGTGAAATCTAATGGGTTGGCATGATTGAAAGTTACACAATAGAGTTTGTAATGGCATTCACTGCTGTGTTGTGCGTCCCTCAATGTAATCCCATCAGGCAGACAAAGCCTACACCTCTGGGATGGTGCTCAGGTAGTCTTGCAGCCTTGCAAGACTCCAGAAGGCTGTTTGATGTAGATGCAACTGGCCTCCATCTACATTGGAGGGCAGGGGCACCAGCCTTTGATCAACACTCAGCAACAACTAATGTCTTCCTAACTGCATCTACTGCTGTATCTGAATTTCATGATATTGATGCCTATTGTATCTTGCTGCATGAGAGTTGTAACACATTCAGGACTTAATCAGTGTTCTGCCTGTCATGAGTTTATACTTACTTTTTACAATGCAACATGTTTGATCAAGCTGTTCTGTGTTTTAAGACGTTCAAGCCTTATAAGAACCTCACACTTGATACCTCCATCTGTTGTTGCTTTTATTCATCTAAACAGTACAGTTGTGGTTTTTTGGTTTTTTGGGTTTTTTTGGGTTTTTTTTTGCCTATGTGATGCTGGAATGGCATCATAGAGCCTGTTTTGAGCCAAGAGGATTACTGTAGAGGCACAATTTTCAGCATATATTTTCATACTGAAGTTAAACATGTCACATTTGGTGAGAGAGAAACTATAAGCTAGTTTACATTACAGGTCTAGCTTATGATTATATGGTTATATATATATTTAATGCAAGCTGTCTGATAAGAATTTTTTGTGCTATTTACACATTCCTCCATTGAGTATCACACTGAGCAGTCAGAAGAAGGCACAAGAACCTTTGTCCTGAACAAACCTCTGGGCAAGTTTCTTCTAGTTGTTTTATGTAGTCTTGGTGTAGATAGTGGAAGATGAAAGTTTTAATTGATTTCTTCTTTTTCTTCAAGTAGAATTAAATTCGACTTGGACGTTCTTGCTTCTAGCTCTAGTGTAGTGTAAATGACTCTTCAGCAGTCAATACTGTCAGATAACTAAGCTATTATCAATGATATTTCAAATGCATCTTGTACTCTATCTAAATAGTGTGCTATAGGTACCTGAAGCTGCTACACTGGGGCTTGTGAGATCTAAGACAAAAGTATGAGGAAGCCGTCCTTGGAGTAGTTTTTCTCATGGTTTTCGTAACTCTTAGAAAAAGAATCTGAATGTAAAAATATACATAAAAATATACATTATATACATGTGTATGTATACACTCAATAAATATTCATTTAAAATTGAAGAGATAGACATATGTACTTCTTTTGCAAAGATAAAAAAGAAGGAAAATCCTTTCTGTAAAGTGTTTCATGCTGCTCTTTCCTGCAGAATATCTAGGGACATTCTGAAGATAAGTTTTATGTCTGATATTTTGAAAAATGAATGAATAATCTGTGTCATACATCTGTGCAACAAAACAAGAAAAGACAACTTTGTGTAATTCAGCGCCAAAAAAATGATTGGAAGACGCGGTCAGTACAGTTTTATGGCTTTTAGGCCGTAGCACTTTCAGTTCATCCTGTTCCAAAAGCTCATTGCGAGTACTGTCCATGCCCTGGATGGCTTTATTCAATTAAAGCTGCTTTTCAAGGTCTTGGGTCCCTGTGGTGGAATCACGCGATGCAGACATGTGCATCTGCTGAACTTGAGCTGTATTTGCTGCCAGCTCAGCAGCTTAAGGTCACTTAAGTACTCTCTAAGAGGAAAAAATCACTCCAAAGAATTATCTGCTGGCTGTTCTCCTTCAGACTAACTTTCTCAACACCCACGCTTCTGCCAGTGCTGTTGTATGGGTTGCTTTATCTTGTGTTTACAAGTTGCTGCCTACTGGGTACAAGCTGTGACTTAGATCTATGTTTTGCCAGTAGATCTTAAGATGGTAAAGTTCTGTGTATTTCAGCTCACCTGTACAGGCATTCAGTGAGCAACAAAGCTGTGAAACGATGGGTACTTCTCACAAAGCAAGGCAGTGTGCAAACCTACTGTTCTTCCCATTTGACCAAATGACAAGCTAAGATGAAAACTGGATGAGATTAAAGAGCTGAAGGAGTTAGTGTTGGTAAAATTCATACAGTTACTTTCTTTGAGAGAAGGTAACTATAATTTGATGAAATCTTGGCCTAAGGCAGCATCAGCCCTAAACAAAATTGTCCATTCAAGAGTTCAACATACTTTGAATTCACACAGTTTGTAAGTTTTTATTCTCCTGAGTGGTCCTATCTAAACATCAATAAAAACATGCACTTTAATACCCAGCAGTTTCTAACTAACTGTTTCACAACAAGAAACTCAGAGCAGAGCTAGTTAAGAACAATTTCAAGGCCTTAGGTCTTGCTAACACAATGAAAAACAATGACCCACAGTCTGATTGACTGACTGTTGAACTGCAAGTTATTCAAGCTCTGTATCTTGCAGAACTGGTGACAGAAAAGTGGATTTTCACTGGATCATCAAAAAAAGTTGTTGACCTAGGGTCAAATTTTAACGTTCTTTCACTTCCTGCTGTGATGCTGAGCTGTTCAAAATAAAAAAGGTTGCCAACATAAAAAAAAAGCAAATCTATACTCGTGCTTTTCTGTCAACATTCTCAGAAATGGCTTAACTGTTTGTGGTCATACTTAGAATAAACTGTTGTCTTAAAGAAAAGCCAGGTGGAGAAAATTGAATCCTAACAAGATGAGAAAATGGAGTAACTGGAAAAAAATACTCAACCCCGTGAAATGGAAATGCTCAGATAGTGCAATTTCTGCTTTATCCCAGAATGACTGTCTAAAACCATACTTGTATTTACTGTTCCAGGTAACAGTAGTGGTGAGTGCTCTGTCCAGGGAGGGACAGAGTTGAGAACGTGTGGAGTACTGGTGAGACCAGCAGACTTAAGGCTGGGAAACCAAAGATTAGTAGTCAGAGCTCAGTATCATCCGGCAATGGTTAACCCAAACGCCAGCCCTGAGCAAGGGCTTGGCTGTGGCTTCATGTCCAAATTGCTGCAAGGAGAAAAGAGATCCGAGAGCTGTTGTGTTGAAAGACTGTTTTGCTTCTGTCTTGCGGCAAGATGACTCTATTTTTCCAGCTTGTGATGTTTTAGTCTTTCTATTTAAGGTGAAAAACCTCAGAAACTGTATGTTTTCTTTAACGTCTCTTAGTATCTTCAGTCTGAGAGGATGCAGTAATTATTTATATGCACCAGCCCTTTGTTCTTGTTTAGGCTGCTGTAGCTTGTCTGAAATTACTTATTGAGTTCACGTCCCTGAAACTGGAGAAAGTTTTGTGGCATGGTATCCATGCTATAACACATCTCCAGCTGGAGTCCACTCTGGTGTAGTTGCCGAAAACTTGAGGCTTCCTGAGGGAAAGAGGTTGCGATAGGAAAGATGCTGTCACCTCGACTTTCCCTATCATGACACAGACTCCAAGACAGGCACCTTAAAATATTGAAATCTTATTTATCCCCTGAGATTTACAGGGGAAATAAATGATGAAATGTGAGCAAGTCTCATCTCGTACAACCTGAACTCACTTGAGTAAAGCAAAGTAGTGTTATATAAGCAAAGTAGTATTACACAACTTTGTTACAGCATGTGGTAACCACTTTAAGAATCTGTTCTTTGGACACCAGGCAGGGTGGCAGGGTTCTATTAACAAAAAGGTGTTAAGACTTCCTGGTGGGGCTCTGCAAAGCTGGTTAAGCTTCCTATCTTGTGCAGTATTTGAAACCAAAATGCCATTTCTGATAATGCCAGTTGCAAGTGCTGCAGGGAATGATTCAATGTGGTGGTAAAATGTGGTCAGGCAGAGCAAGCAGCCTGGTTCATCTGAGCTGCTGATTGCTTGGAGCCTGTTTGAAGAAAACAGCGCAGCATGGTGAATTTGGGATTGCTGGATATTCTTGCAGGAGGGGGAACTGTCTCTCAGGCAACCAGGCTCCTAAAAATGTGAGGGATTGTAGTGGCATGGAACAACTCAGTCTGATAGTTTGTGTGGCTGATGGAAGGAGGCAGGGTGATGATGACTCTCTTAGAATGCTTGCTGGGCCAGCACTAAGCAGCTCACATTTGTTTTCACAAAGGAACTGGGAAAAAGCAACACAAACTTTATGCTAATGTCTGGCAAAAATGCTTTAGAGAGATTAGAAATACTTGATTTCTCCAGTGTAATAACAAGACTCACTTGTTGTAATTGAGTTAGGGGTCATAAGTACCTCAATCTGGAGGAAATAACAAGGTTTCTTTAACCAACAAGAGAAAAGCTTTACGGAAACCAATCACTTGATATTAAACATTCTAGAAAAATTCATCTTTAGAAATAAAGTTCCAGCTTTTAAAATGATGATGGTGAGTAGTCTCTGGTGTTCAGTGTTAAATGGAGACAAAATTTCTCTACATCTTTGTATTTTCTGGGGCATTATTACCAAATGGGTCTGTTTCTACTACAGTTCTGCAGAGACTGCAGGAGCCCTGCCACTTTCAAAATTTTATTTATGATTTGAGATAAAGGGCCAAAACTCTGGGTTGACACAATGGTTGTTGGAGTGACTATTCCTTGGGTAGTCAGATTGAGCAGTTTAAATACAAGATTTTTTTCATCTAATGTTCATTGAATTGACTACAGGACTGAGCAAAACTCCCTGCCTTTTTTTTTTTTTTTTTTATACAGGATGCAGACTGAATGACCTAACGGGACTGATTGGCCTTAAAATAGAATTAGTCATATTGCTTGTATGAGTAAAGTTAGCAGCAGCAGACACACCCATGGGTATCTGCATAATTTATCTCAAATCATTTTAGGCAGCCAAAGAACATGACATTCGGGAGCATTTAAGTTTAGGGGATAGTTTTCCTTAAATTGTCAGTGGGAAGAAGCACGTGCCTCCAGAGGTACTGCAGAGCACCTAGATATGTTGACTAGAAAAACGCTATTCATCATTTCCAGAAAGAATGCCCTTGTACAGTGGATTGTATTTTAAACTACCAAAATAATAGTATTTTAATGTTTATAGTATTTTTGGTGGCTGTATACAATTTTCTTATTGAGAGTGTAATAAATGGTGGGAAAGTCTGTTTTAATTTTCTGTTGATATTTTGAGTGAAGGTTGTAAGAATTGCAAACCTTCCACCTGACATTTAATTTTTGTATGATTTTAATAGGTGGGGTGCTGTTATATTCAGCAATAATATAGTGTAAAATATACTACTGAGAAGTCTTGACAGTTAAAAAATATTTAATAGTCACGTTGCATGAAATTACAGATTTAAGACAACTGTAGAGTCTTGGATTTTTTTTTTTTTTAATTCAAAGATGGAGCATGCACCTGAACCAGTTTCTAATTACAATGTGCTGGAATCTAAGAATCAGCATAGAACTTGTCCCCCAAAGGGCAAATCTACATTAAAAAGTACGCCATGAATATGCAATAGCAAACCAAACTGGGTGAAATGTATAACAGAGAGTAACTCTTCTTCCTAATCCCTTACTCACAGTCTTTAATTCTGTTAAAAATGAGATACATAAAGAATAATCTTGTGATCTAGAACATAAGACTTTTATACCTTTCCTTGCATAACAACAAGAGTTAGTGGGAGTGACTCATGAAGTTATTCATCCCTTCGTAAAAGACCAACTTCTCTTTGACTTCATGACCTCCCTTACAAGAAAATTCCACAAGATGATTCCAGCACATGTCCATAATGTACTTGTGTAAGAATTTATTGCCTTGTAATTTGGCGATCATCTCTTTTGTTCTTCTAGTGAGCAAAAAAGATGAGGAAGATGGACTGGTTTTTTGCTATCTTTTATTCCACAGACCTTATTTAAAGCCTCAGAGACCAATCTTTTTATGTAGATCTAATCTCATGGATAAAAAAATGGTTATAATTCAGCTTGGTTTGCCACCTGAAATAATTTAATGCTCTGCATATGAATTTTGTTCCAAAATGTGAATCAACATCCTTCCACACAATTTATTCTTGTCTTTTGATCTTTCTTTTATACCTTCATGAAAGAAGTGTGATTTTTCCAGAGCCTTTCAAGGAACAGCAATACATACAGTGTTATAAAGCAGTAGGCTTGTATCACATAAACTGCCTGACTTTGAGCTAGAGCATGAGTTAGTGGTGAGGGCACTCACTTGAAAGGCAGGAGGTATGACTCGGTCTCCAGCTCTTCCACTGACTTGTTGTCTAGCTGCTGCCAAGTCCTTCCATCTCTGTGTCTTTGTTTCTCCTCTCTCTGTTTTGTATTTTTGGTTAGATTTCAAATTATTTTCAGATGGAGGATTATCTCTCACTATGTTTGTGGAACGTCTAGTACAACAGGGCTTCAATACTGACTGCAGTCTCTGGGCACACCTTAACATAAATAAGAGTGAGGGAGAGAGTTTAATTCTTTCCAAGGTACTCTGTTTTTGCTGTCTGCAGACCAAACACAGAATGCAAAATCACAGCCTTTGATTGCTAAGTGACCCAGTTCTTCCTCAGTGACCTAGTTGCTACCATAACATCTTTTTTCTGTGAATTGAGGTTTGTTTGGTGTTTTTTTGTTTTTGTTTTTAATGTGAGTTTTCCAGATCCTACTGAAAAGATTTGAGTAAGCTGGTTGAGTATTTAAGGAAAAGTTATGGAATAAGTAGGTATATAGGATATGTGGAGCCTGCACCATGCAGTACAGTGTTGGGATCTATATGGCAAAATCTGAGCCACATGGGGATGGTGAAGTAATAACCATTTACAGTTTGTAAGTCACCACTAGCTCTGCTGTTTTGCAGGTGTACATCCACCTGCAATGTCCCTGGAATAATGTGGCTACTGTGGGGATGTTAAAATCCCTATATTTTCGTGATGGAGAGTTTATACCATTTACTTTGTTTTGCCCAGACCTTCTACCCTGTAACAATTTTAATGGCTTTGAAGTTCTGCTGTGTTTGTTTAGTTTGCAAAACTCTTTTGAGATTTTGTTTTCTGCTCTCAGCTAATCTAATAGAAAAATCTATGATTTTTTTAAATTATCTGATGCACAGATACAAATGAGTTGGATTTTTTTTGTTTGTTTAATTTTTTTTTTAAAGCTCAATTGGAGACCCATTTGAGCCTCCTGCTGTATTAGAAATGAAATTTTGTGAGAAAATAATGGATATTATATAGTTTTCTGGTATAAATGCAATTATATGGTTACACTGGAAAACCATCCTCTGTACCCAGGGCTTGGGTCTTTCTGGTCTACCCTGCCAGGTGTAGAGTTGTTTGGAGTTACCACAGCTGTTGATATTGCCACCCTATGGTCCCTTCTCTGTTTCCGTCTTTGTGAGCCACAGAGCTTCACTGCCTTCTGTTCTGCTTGTACTGTGGGACTTTGGAACTATTTTCTTCATGGTCTTTCACCTGACATAGAGAGTTTGGGGCACTTCTTTGTAGGTGAATTATATTTACCACAGACCTCCTCTGCTTCTCAGGAATAATGTCCTTCTGCAGAGTCTAACCAAAGAGACAGACTTTGTCTAAAAGAAAAAAATCTCCTGGAGTCCTGGAGGAAACAGATCCTGTGACACAATCCAGCAACAAAACCAAGGGGACAATCATCCTTTGCTTTTCTTTAGTTTATTTATTCTTTATTTAGTTACCAGAGTTTAACAAGGGAGTGATTTTGGCTGGAATATGAAAGCAGCTGGGCTCTGTTGTACTGATTGTACTGGCTTTGAAATTGGTGGAAGACTTGGTCCACCCTGAATAGCAGTCTTCCCCAATTTATACTGTCCTGCTTACTCCACAGGAACACACTGGAGAGCTGTGAACTGTTTATCCTGAACTCTTTGAAATGCGAATCACTCCAGGACAGCCTCTCCCAGGCTAGACTAGGAAAGCTTATTATCATTGATTTACAAGCCTTTAGAGATCAAAATGGGCCAAACCAACATTTCCTCCCTTCTCCTTTAAAACCACAACAGAGTGTCTGTCTGCTTTTGGAAGTAAAAATTCTTTCCATACTGATTTTATTCTTTTGCACTTCTGCTGACAAATAATTTACTAATTTCTCCCTATTGTTTCAAAACCACTTGCAATTAATGAGAGTGAGGGGTCTTTTTAATAGTTAACTTTTTTGTTCTTTGTGCAGCAGCACCCATACTGTCTTCAGCTGACCTCTGGCACTAACAGACCTCATGCTTTCTCTCTGCTTGTTCTGTAACACGTGTATGCTAAAGACAAAAGCAACAAGCTTCATGTTCAGAGGGGAAGAAGGACAGCCGCCACCAACCGCCAAAGCTTTGTAACATGGGCCACTTCAATGGCCTTGTAGCGGTGCCACATTTCCTCCATTTTTAGAGCATGCTCATTTCCCTCATATTGGCTTAGGTGTTCACCTACAGAATATGCTGTTTCATAGCTTAGTTTATTAATAGAAAAATTGGGAGAGTACACGTAAGCAGGTTTTTGGGCTGACAGGATTATTGGGTTGCAGCAATTGTAAAATCTCTCAACTACTAATGGAAGTGTTTTACTACAGCTCTGGAATCTCACACAAGGATGTCTAGAGATATATAGTACGACAGATGCCAGCACTGACAAATGGCATGGCAGATGTGGGGGCTCAGTGCAGAGCTCTCTGCTGCTTGCTGCTTGGTTCTTGCAGTGTAGGTCCCTACTGTGCACTCTGGACACAACAACAGCTCTTACTTTTTATGAAACTTCTTGGTCTAAAAATCTTTCACTCTTCAAACGTGAGAATTACTGGTGACACAATGCCGGTGTAAAGAAGGGTTAGTCAGCCAAATAAGGAGTCTCTAAACTCAAGGGTCACATTAAAAATATTCTGTAAAAACATAGAAATCATTGTAAAAGATGACCACACGAGGGAACTCTTCTGGATCAGGGAAGGAATCCTTCACTGTTTTGGTGGCAAATCACATATGAATTCTTAGTCTGCTGTTTCTTTAACTTACTGGAGGTGTCAAACAACTGCCAGATGAGGTATTACACTTTCTGAGACAGCAGTGGCGTTACCATTATTGTATCAGCGTGGAGGCAGAAAATAATTTCACAGAGTTAGAGGTTCTCCTGTGAGCAAGTTCAGGGAATAGCCTTGTTTATTAGCTGAGCTAAACTACACGTCCATTCTCAGTAGAGTACACAAGGGTTGCAGACAGCATAACACAAGATGTGGATCTTGAATAGATCTGTACGTACAAACAAGACCTCAGGGCTCTCAGAAAACATAGGACTATCTGCCATAAATTGAAAAGCACCATTCTTTGTTGACTTGTGTAATGTAGACATGCATACAAATATGGATGTATCCTATGGAGAAGGTGATAGTAGAAGTATATGGCAATTGTCAGTTGTGTTGTTCGGTACACTTAATGATGAGAAGAAGAATCTGTAGATAATGTGAAGCAGTATCTGTATCAGGAGGCTAAGATCTGGGCTTCAGGCTATGAAAAGTGGTTGAACTTAAGCATTTATTTTAAAAGGTAACCTAGATCAGAATGGCATCTCTGTGGTTCAGTTATAAACATGTGTATACAGTGCACTGTGTTAAGCTACATACCCATGATGTGTCTATGAACAAACTATCTTCTGGCTTGTTGTCCAGTTCTTCTGTAGAATCAAAGAGTTCATTCTGGCACCCTCAGACATCTTTTCCTCCTTCCAACCACATCAATAACATTCCTAGCATTTTCCCTAGGAGGTTACAATCATTTAAATCATAACTTGAATAAAAAATGTTGGCATTTGTCAACACATTTATAAAATCTTCACCTGGCATCTCTCTTTTTTTTTAAATTTTTTTTTGCTAATGAAAAACACCTGACTGCAAAAATGCATTAATTGACATAAAAGTGCTGGAAACACAGCATGTAAACATCAGATTTTTATCTGTGTCTATTCCACAGCTTTACTACTTTCTCTTTTACATACTAAATAGCTTAATAGTTGGCTACATGAAGTTTTCCCTTCTGCTGGAGAGCTGTAAGGAGACAGAGTGTGAAGGTGCTGCCAACATCCTCCCACCCTCCTTCCCTCCCTCCATCTCTCTGTGGGAATAAAGGAGAAGGAGCAGTGAATGAAAATGGAAAAGAATGAGCTGGAAGGGAAGAGAGAAGATGAAGACATGTGGAAATTGCCCCAGCACAATGTGGGAGATAGCGGCATTTGTTTGGAGAGTGCTGCTCCACACCTGCTAAGAACAGGAAGCTTCTGCAAAATTTGTTCCATATTCCAAGGGATAAAAACATACTGAATCAGGCACTGATAGTGGTAATGTCAGTGTGTATAATTTTATTACTTTATTCTATCATCCTAAAAAACAACTGCTGAAAGTTGTTGCAGAGTTTTTTTTTTTTGGAAACAGAACGACTTTGGAGACATGTTTATTCATTTCCAGTACCAAATACCAAAGATACATTGCCTCTCTTCACATAAATGCACGGATCATACCTCAAAGAAAGCTGAATTGAGCCCTCTTGATAGTTAATAGTTGCCAAAACAACAGCCGTGATACCTTCATTTTTGAAGAAGTAAAAGGGGAATCCTTGGGGTGGGGGGCATTTTATTGCAGCAGTGTTTGGAGGACATGTTAATGGAGAGGTGCAGAGACATTTTATTAGCTTGGAATAACAGCTGCACCAGGAAGGTTTAATTAACTTTCTCCAACCGTACAAATATTTCACGTTGAGACTGCTAAAGTCAGTGAAGAGATTTAGGCCCCTCACCAAAGCTAACAGCTGGAAACCCTCAGATATAGTCAGTTTCTAATGCATTGGTGAGATAGGATAAGGCAGGAGGGAACTCAGGAGTGAGTTATCTGCTGTTATTTAAACTAAAAATACAGGAAAAATCTAGGCAGCAGAATGTGATCTGGGACAATAGCTGCTTCCTGAGTTGTGTGCTGTGTGGAGCCCCTGCCTGTGGTGACATGACCTGCTCTTCCTGAACTGGTAAGCATCTGAGAAGGGCTGCAGAAGTGAAGTCGTATTTCAAAAGGATTTGTGGTAGCAAGCACAAATTCATGTGCCCACCAAATCCCACCCAAAGTCAACTGCCCTACAGAGGTAACCTCTGAGTGTGGAAAAGAGTCAGATTGTCCAGTGCTCGTGGTTATGCAGGGAAATGTGAAAAGGGCTCTCAATACAGCACCGGATCTGCAAGGCACGTTTGCAATGCCAGTGGACCATGAGTTTTGCAGCCCAGAACACACCCAGCCCAGTTCTGTTCCCTCACCTTCCTTCCTGCATGGCTCCCTTCCCAAGAAAAAAACCCACCACAACATCAATCAGTCCACCTGTAGTTGGCAACACATATCCCAAAAACCTGCATGCCAGGCACAGCTGGATGGCTGATACTATTGACTTAACATAGTGTAAGCTGTGGCCTGATTATTTGATCAAGGCGGTTTGGGAGAAGGGAGCATTGGAGAATAATTTGCAACAAAATTAAGAAGCTGTTTTCCCTGGCTGCCTTCATTTCCCTCTCTCTTTAAAATTCTCTTTACTTTTTAACAACACTTACTTTGGGCATGTGCTTGTGGTGAACCTGGGGAATTTGTTTTGTTAAAAGAAGATATGTTCCTGCCAGCCAGGTTTTCCTCTGCTAGCATAAATCAAATGCATAGTACAGTCTCTGCTAGATAAAGAAGAGTCTTTGGAAGGGGAGTGTGATTAAGAGTATCACGAGTATATTTCTGCCCAGATGAACAAGTCAACCAAAGTGACAACTGAGGGAACTGGAGAAAGGCAACAGAACAGTGAAGTTGTGCAAAGGACATAGGTCCTTCAGTGAAACCTCAGAGGTGAGAATATAGATTAAAAAGTAGCTAGACACAGGAAAAGGCAGAAAATCAGTGAAATGAGATATGACTATCTGTGCAGTAAAGATGTGGATGAAAATGGTGACAGGCCATATTGCAGGGCTTCTGAAGGAATGAAGATGGCAATAATAAAAAGAGAAAGTATAGTACCTGGGGATGTGTTAAGTGAAAGCTGCAATGATGTTACACATGACAAGGGTACACTGAGGAAATGGTTGGACTAAACAACCTTCTGAAATCCTTTCTGACTGGTTCTGTGGAAGCAATCAAGCCTACAAGCAATTAATATATTAGTAGATGATTATTGTTATGTTTGTGTTTTGGTAACTCTTGGAAGCTTCATTGTGTTGAATGCCACTGCTGCAAGGTGCAGCATATGCAGATATGCTTGTGCCTTATGCCGAATATATGCCCATATAATTCTTCTTATCTGTTATTTTGTATTTCTCACTGTTTGAATGACATTAATATTTATGGTTGCTTGTGATAACATAGTCAATAAACAGACAATAAAAAAAAAAAAAAGTATGTTCCTAAAACAGTAAGCAATCAACTTTCCCTTGAGCAAGAAACTCAGTAGAGACTCTTCCAAAGTGTCAGGGATTAAATTTCCCTGATTAGGACAAAAATTTTTGAAGTTTATAGAAATGACATCTAAATAGAATAGCTAGATGTTTAAATGTGCACCCATCTGGCAATTCCTGTCTATTTAAACAAGAAAACCTCTTTCTGATGCTTGTCCCTGTGTAGTTCCTGAGCATTGGCTTATCTGGAAAACGAAAAAGTCTCCTGAAAAAAATAGTTAATGTGTGATCAGATCTGGACACTGCAAAAAACCCCATAAGACTCTCAACAAACCAACTCTGTTGGGGTTCTATTTCTTCCACAGTAGAAAAGCGTACAATCAACTCTTCATTTCCTCAGTCTTATTGAGAGTGCTTTTGTTGGACAGGACAAAGTGATTGACATTTATTTTGTAGTATAACATTTGCACACACTTTTTTGGCCTATGGAAATGTGGCGTGTGGACCCTTTGCCTGTGGAAGCCACAGGCTCCTGATCTTTTTTTTTCAGTCTCCTCTCTCTAGTTTCTGAACCAGAAACTCCTCTCTCCTCTCTCTAGTTTTCTGGCCACTGAACTGGTGTAAACAGTCACAGCTATGTTCAGAGCACTGGATATAGATTGTGCATTGCAGAGGAGGATATGCATCTAACTTTTCATGCATGGAATCTCTTATCACAGCTAACAGTTAGTGATGTCTTTGAGGATTCAGAAATTACAAAAGCTCTCTCCCTAGACACTTCAGCTCACCGCTGAACTGTGTTGTAGTATAATGTGTGCTTTTGTAGCCTATTTTGAATGATGTCTATAACCGTTCTTTCAAAATCACTGTACTCCTATGGGAAAAGGCTCAGTTTGCTTGAAATGCATTTGGGAGCTTTGAGATGCTTAATACTTCATCATTGTCAAAGATTAACAGTTATTTCTGTGTTTTTCAGAATACTTCCAAAGCATCATTTAGGAAATCACCAGCCAAAAAATCTAGAGCATGGGGGAAAAGTCCTTAAAGTATCTGGTGTTGAGTAGTTGTTTGGTTCTTTTGGCATCACTTAAATAAGATGGTTTGCATTATAATCTCCTTTTACATTTATAGTAGGTGTCTGCTTTTCACATGGGCTGTACCAGCTCACCTCATTTTGAATCCCAAGATACTTGGGGATTAGTTTGGATCCACTATAGCAGTATTAGAGCATATGATAATCTTAAAGTTCATGCAGCTTGTTTTAAATTAAGTTCCCAGATTCTATGTGTGATAAAGAAAACCTTCAAAATGTGGCACAGGTATTCCTGAGAGACTCAGAAACCAAGTGGTGAAGGAAAAAAATCACATGACTTTGTATGTGGTCACATAATTTCTAAATTAAACACTCTTAAACTTCCCGTCTCTCTTCTTCCTCTTGCTCTTGCTCTCTCTCTACAGATCACTTCACGTCCAGCTGATGTTTCTGTTTATTCACCTTTCTAGCACATATCACTCATGTGGAGGTTCCTGTTAGTGAAATGAGAACTAGCAAACATGTTATTGCTGTTGCTTATCACCTGAAAAGGACAACCAAAAATTGTTCTGTGGTCATTTGGACATTATGCAATGGAAGCTGAATGTGTCTTTGTTCCTATTACCAAAAACACTAAAATACTACTTTCTGAGAGCTGAAGAACAAAACACTGCCCTTAGAAAACACACATCTGTCTAAATCTTGAAGCCTTTCTCATTGCTTCCAGTTCTAGAGGAATATTTTTAGCTGTTGAATTTAGCCCTTCAGAACGTCTTGTGGTTTCTTCCAGGACAGAGCTCAATAAATTACTCTCTTCAAAAACAACTGAAGTGTGGTTCGGTGGTTCAGATCTCCTGCAGAGTTCATAAGTTCAGAGTACAACAGCCCATCTCAATGTCCATCTTCCCATATACAACCAACAATGGTTTCCACAAATGGGGTCTAGAGGCCATGAATGTTTGGAAAGTCTGTGCCAGTACTGTTCTGTGCAGCAGCTTTAGGGCAGAGCAGCTGACGTTTACATCCCTCACGTCTCTAACACCTCTATTTGGACTCGGGCAGAAGCCAGTCCCAAGGGGAGAATGTGTGCTTACACATATGCACACCCGCCTGTCATCCCCTCCACCCCCGCATACAAACGCACCAAGGGCATCCAAGCTTGTGAGCGTTTTTCTCTGATGCCTTAATTAAATCGATATTGTTTATTACGTGGGTCTGTTTTCTTTCTTTCAACACCTCTGTTTTTAGGTTATAATTCCTTTATATCTTCATTGTGTTTTAGTAATTGCACAAAGTGTTTCCCAGCTTAACTTTTTAGTGAATGGCAAGAATCCCAGCAGCCATGTCACGAGGCCAGGATTTCAGTATTTCCAGAGCCACATGTATGTCCAGGATATTTATGCTCTATTCAGCTTGGTAACTAGAAGCAGAAATTTAAGAGTGGAAAATGTTTAATAATTTTTTAAGGATAAATTTACTTCTTATAAATAATACTTATAAATACTACCTTAGCAGCTATGAGTTTGCAGCTAGAGGCTTAGGCCGAGGCCCTGGGGGAAAGTTTCTCATCTGTGGGGGTAGCAGTTCAGCTTCAAAGCCCTCTCTTCAAAATCCCTAGTGCAGGAAAAGTGTCTGACCAAAACGTGACACAGTTGGAAGAAGCCCCCAAAATCTTTCCTTGCATCCACCTGCCCTAATTGGGCCAAGGACTATAATCTGGCCCTTGTACCTCTGTGGTTTCAGCCACTTCTACAATGTCTCAGTAGGAAAAGGAGGGTTGTTTGGAAAGCAAAAAAACAAATCAAGCCCATGTAACAATGTTTTGCATCACTTTATTTAAGCATGGGCAAATGGTACACAGAGATTACTGGTTTCTGCCTATATTTGAAACTGAGGCTTTAAAATCAGCTGGTTAAGCAGAATTCCTAGGCATCTTTGCAGATATAATGCATGGAGGCTAGCAAGTGAACCCTGCAAGATTTCGACAATGCTTGCTGCTTAAATAACACTAGCAAGACTTGAAATCTGTCAGGCCCAGAAAGTTTCGAGTACAGCCATCTTAGTAGCATCTGCAATTATATAAGCAGTAAGTGCGTGCACTTAAATCCTTGCTGCCCCTTCTTTGTTTTGCCAAAATTCATCCTTTGTGCAAAACTAGTTATGTTTCTCACTAACCTCTTAATCTTTGTACATTTGGATCATTTTCAGTGAAACTGAAAGACTAGGTACAATTTTATATTACTGACTTTTTTACTTGTTAGGATCACCTACCACAGTTAAAAATACTTCTGCCTTGCCAAGAGGGAGCTCTGGATGTATTCACAGTCAACCTGCAAAACAGAGCCTGAATGAAATATGATTTTTGTACGTAGGGTTCTTGCAGGATCAATCGTTAGGTGGATATTAATCTTTAAACATGCACTTTTCAATACGGTAAATGTATTTACACAGTTCTGCATACTCTTTTAATCAAGAACAATTATTGCTGAAATTCATGTATTCCTGATATCAAAATAATGATCTGCAAGAAGGTGTAGATTTCACCCACCAAATAAAATCACAAAGGAGTCAAAAAGACTGAAGTTATATTGCAGGAACTGATGGACTTGTGAGAGCTTCAGAACTTCAAGGCTGAGTACATGCCCAGATAGCATCCTGACTCTAGTGCATCGAGGCAATTCAGTACACCAGCACCCTTTCCCACAATGTGTTTTCCAAGAAGGAGATCATGAGCCTGTGAGTAAAGGAATCAGGATAAGTTCTGGTCAGAGATGTGAGCTAGGAAAATTTGGGATCAAGGTCATACATGCACTATTTACTTTTTGGGGGAAAATCATACAGAAGGGGTTATTTAATGTGCAGCCACTGTTCAGTCTAGTCATAGGTTTTGAAATGTGAGACTTAACAACATGTGGGTGCTTAAATCCTCCTGACATGAGGATCTGGCTTCTCATTTTCCCTGGAAGTTTGAGGTGCTCCTCTGCTCATGTTCATAACTTTTCTAGTCTCAAGAGGATGGGACAGCTTTGTACTATGCTTATGTCTGTCCCCAAATAGGATCCTCAAAATAGACATTTCAGATAATCACTTTTGCAATATTGTAAGACTCGGAAAATGCCCACGGAAGCTGCCACTTTTAAGACAGCAACAGGAAAACTCCCCTCCCTTGCTTTATTTACTGCCTTTCAGTAATGTAACATTCATGCCAGAAATTTTTTAATTCTCTCAGTCTGCCTCCATCACACAATTTATGAAGGTATCTTTCTTACCATGCCAGGCTAAACATAATCCTTTTATCTCATCTTGAAGCTATATTAATATGAGAGAATTTCAATAGACCGGCATGACAGCGTGATTTTGGGATTTGAGTGGATCAGAAATGAAAGTGGATCCATGGATCTTTGTCTGTGTTCCAGGAACTTTTTGTGTCTTTTACATCATACAAGTATTAGATAAAAGGCTTTTCCAGGGGAGACTGATGACTAGGTTTAGATGGTTGTGAAGTCAGTGTATTGACAATGAAGAGATCACTGCCTAAAATACCTCAGTTTCCTATGTCCAATGGTAGGACAAGGGGCAATGGGTACAAGTTGGAAGAGAAGAAGTTCCAAATAAATATATAGAATTTCTTCACTGTGAGGGTGATGGAGCACTGGAACAGGCTGCCCAGATGGGTTGTGGAGTCTTCTTCTCTAAAGACATTCAAAACCCACCTGGATGAATTCCTGTGTGACCTACTCTAGGTGGTCCTGCTCTGGCAGGGGGATTGGACTCCATGACATTTCGAGGTCCCTTCCAGCCCTTAAGATTCTGTGATACTGTGCGAACTGTGTGATATAGAGATATAGACAGAACTGCCTTATTCCCTTGCCACCTCTTTCCCCTTCATGATCGCAAACATCTTTTAGTCTAGTTCAGACTCCACAGGGAGCCAAGTGTACTAGTTAAGACAGAAGAAAACTAATGTAGTAAATAAACCAAACATAATCTACTGAATTTCTGAATTGAATTGCCCTACTGGGCAGTTAAAGTAAGGCAGCAACAGGTGGGATTCCACAGCTGGGAGTCAAAGTGGGGGGAGGAATGAGTTGGGAAGGGAAAGGAAGGAGAGAGGTGGAGTGGGGCTTTCCCTTTTATCTAACCTCATCCTGGCTGTAAGACAGTACAGACAGTCCAAATACACGTTGTTCTATATGGTGCTTGAGAAGGGCTGAGAGGGAAATAATCCCTTCCTTCAGTACGATCCTGTTGATAAAGCCCAGGATTCTGTTGCTTGTCTCTGCTGCCAGGGCACCCTGCTTATGCTCTGCCAAGACTCCCAGCCCAGTTTTAGTACAGCTGCTTCCCGGCCAGTCCCCAGCCTGTACTGTTGCAAGGAGCTCCATCTATGATGTGAGACTCTGCATATGCTCTTCTTGAATTTCATAAATTTTCTGTCGGTCTATTCCTCCTGCCCATTTCTGTCCTCCTAAATGGCAGCCCTGCACTCAAGCTGGTCAACTGCTCCCCCCACTTTTGGGTTATCTGCAGGCTTGATGAGGGTGTACTCCATCACCTGCTCCAGGTCATTGACAAAGGCGTTAAACAGAATACAACTTCCAAACAATATATTCTTTCTCATCTCCTGTAATCAAGACCACCTTATAGTCTGTACATTTATTTTGAGTAAGAATAGGTGCCAGTTAAAAAGTGTCTATTGTACTCCAGGCAGGTGGCAGCTGTGGAAAAATATCATTTTTTCAAAGCTTAACCAGCTGTATTAAAACTATGGAAAAATGTAATCAACCTCCGTGTGGCCTGGTAAACAGAACTCATACACTCTGAATTGCATCTACACTATAAATTATTCTTTCCTGTCAAATTACTTAGCACTGCCAATTAGGACGTGGTTTTCTTATATTACATCACTAAAGAATGCACTGCTTGATCAATTATCCCTGAGTGAACTGAAATACAATAGCTGATGGCCCACATTTTTATGTTGTGACATTTATTTAATTTTGTGTGCATGTGTCTGTAGGAACATTATGGTAGAAAACCTTTAATGAAAACAGTTTGCCAGTCCTCTGAATTCTGCATGTACTTGCTTGTTCTTATTAAGGAGGCATTCTGGTCTACAGACACAATCAAAACCACCTGCATTTCCTTTGAACCAGAGCCTTGCTTTCAACTGAGCATCCTAGTGTTGTAATACCTCATCATACGCACAGTAGGAAAAAGCACTTACACGTTTCACTCCCTCTGTGTGTATCCAGTGAAAATTTGCCAAGCACGTAATCATGCATGTGTCATTACAAGAGAGCAAAACTGATCCAGTTAGTCTTTATTTATTTTTAAACAAGGTGCTCAAATTGTGAGGCAAGGCCTGAGCAAGGGGCAAAGACTAGTGTGGCCATGAGAGAAAACTGTGCTTGGTAAATAAGTCAAATTAGCACAGGCCAGCCCTGGCCAGAACAAGTACCCATAGCTAGCTGGTGCAGAGCTCATGCTGATTAGCCTTGCAAGGCTAAACCTCTACACAGTTGTGTTAAGAAATATGCACTGAGAAGTCTGAGCTTCCCATTACTATTGTGGGTTTCCACGATCTTCATTTACTCAGTGCCAAATGGTGAATTACTGGCTTTGGCATGGGAGCTCTAAGGTATCAGGGAAGGAAGATGTAGTGCTTCAGCAGTGGACTCTGTCTATGGAGTTGGTCCTATGCATTGCTTTGCTCCTCTCGGCCCTAAAAAAAGTATTTAAAAGCACATTTGAAACCTCATTTCAAGAGTACAGAGAAAGCACTTCTTGTCAGAGAGCGCTGAGGGGAATATAAGTAATGTGTTGGGACTATAGACAATAAATATTTGTATCCTTAGAAATTATAAGGCATACTTAGTGTTTTACATACTTAGTAGTTTTACAAGGCAATGCAGGTAAGTAATAGCTAAAATACAGACTGATCAATTCAGAGGTTGTATGAAAAATGTGGACCCGATTCTAGCTTCATTCTCAGTTTAGCATGTCATAACAACCTGAAGTGAAAAAAATCAGTATTTTAGTTAGGGGGTTAGGGAGTGCCCTTGCTTTTGTTACTCACACAATGGGTTATGGAAGTGCAAGGCAGTTTAAGTAACACTTGTTCATCTGCAGAGTCATTGCTGAGGTTTTTTTTCCAAATGAGTCTTAATTTTTTAATTCTTCTAGACTAGCAGAGTTCTATGTTCTCCTGTGCACAAAGATTGACTTGGTTCATGGAAAGAGTTGGATAAGATTTTTAAAAAAAACAACTTATATTCTTAAAAACAATCAAAAAAACATATTCTGAATTGTTCCATGCTTAATTCTGTCTCAACTATTTAAAACACCTCTTTACATGCAACTTCTGGCAAAGATGATAACAACAGCAGATTCAAAATCTCTCTGGTAGATCTGCTTCTTTCTGATATATGTATGTGCATGTAAGAGCAGCTCTACAATTGTGCTACACCTTGAATAATCATTTATGCTGGAGCACAAATGCTTAGATGTGCTAGAAGTTTTCACCTGTTTAAGTTGTTGGAGATTTTCAATATGACGATATGTTGTTGTCCCTTTCAACACCTTAACAGGTGTGAATATGAGATCCAGAGACAATGTCCTCAGTAGCAGGAATATTTGTTCTGGTCCAATTCACTAGTACAGCTGGGGATAAATAGAGGTAATGAACTTCATGTACTTTTAATTCAGGGAATGCTGGGTTTATCTGTTTCTCATTACTTAGCTTTGTGTTGGGGAGAATTTATCCATTTCTGTATTTATGACCAGATTTACCTCTACTTAATCTTTGACCCATAATTTCTAAGGTCTCTAATCCTTTTTGTCCTCAGCGTGTTGCTCTGTTATCATGAGGTCTTTGAAACCCTGACTGAATTAATCTGGGTTGCACTAGCAGCTCTGGGTGATGATGATGGTAGTGGTGTCATTGATTAGCTGCAGGCCTCTCTGTCCTGAACTCAGCTAATAAGAATTTCTCATTTTCAGCAGATGTCCCTGCACCTTTGCCAAATGGGGAGTTTGGACGAGTGATGTGAAAGTCTAGAAACTTGTCACTTAGTCCACCACCTGGGGAGCTGCTCTGATTGTGTAAAAGCAGTTCACCAAAGTGTAATTTTATGAAATACTATTGTCAATTTTCTTTTCTATCCAGAAAAGTTTTTTAAAGCTCATTTAAAAAAAAACTTGGATAACCATACAAGTACTGGAATCATGTCTTTTTATGTATATTCACATGCATTCCTACGAATACAGAACCTGTTCTGTTACTAATAGTGTCTAGATGATGTAGTGACCCCAGGCTCCTGACCCTGAGCAGTCTAGATAAGGGGACCCTTTTTCCTTCCCTAGATATCTCAGTTGCCTACCCTGGAGACAGATTTACCCGTAACCTGGCTCAAAAGAACTGAGTATCAGTGCTTCACTTCTCACTGCTGAAAAAATGAGGGTCATGGCATCCAACAGAGAAACTCACTGAATGTACTCTCAGATAATGTGGTAAGAGCAACTGGGAAGGTGCCCAAGAGAAGAATCTCTGGGAAAAATCTCTCCAGATAGCCAGAAATCCATGTTATTTCCTTCCAGCCCTCCATTTCAACTTGTGTTTCCACCAGTAGTCTTTGCTCATTCTTATTCAGAGAGGATTTGATTTAAGCACAAACTTCGAAAGAAATAATCAAAAAGAAATATAGCAAATCCATGACAAATCATGACCATATACAGATAAATAGCTCTGTTTTCAGCAGAGTCAAAGCCAGAATCTGCAGAAATAAAGGAGATGCTACTACAGCCCTGAGGCAAATACAATTGTAGTGAAATGTTTGTACTGCTGCAAACAGAGATCATACACAGAGACTAGGTCTGGATTTAGCTACTGCTGAGCACTTTCTGTAGTTGAGACTGCATAACTCTTTATGCTGTCAGGTCTCCAGAGCAACTGTTAGAGGCTTGTCTTCTCTCTTTCTGAGAAGAAGAAATTCAGCGTGAAGGTCTTCTGCATGCTCTACCAACTTAGTTGAAAAGACGAGACAAAGCAAGTGCATATCTAGAAGGCCATGTGGTCAAACTAAGATATGCTCATTGTAGACATCTAAAGTTAAGGGAGATTCATCCTGCCTTTGGATTTGAGCATGTTGCTTATCAAGATAAGATCAAGCATAGAGATTCCTAAACCAACACAAGTGAATAGGAAAAGAACATGTGGTACTTGCATCAAGGTACAAAACGGTGGACATTTACTTGATTTTTAAATACTCTTCCAGGCAATAACAGGCAATGTGCTGAAAATATGGCCTGACATAAGGGTCCTTCTATTTTACAAGCCCACTTAAAGTTTCTGCCTTTATAGTGTACTTTAAAAGAAGCAATAATCTTAATCCCTACAATTTTGACCTCAAATTACATTTTAGTGTTTTCTCCACAGCAAAAGAGATGTGATGCAGATGGCATTACCTCATATAAATCCTGATGGCAAATTATGTTCCATTGCTACATGCGTGGCATTGTTGCATGCTAACTCTGGAAAACACACAATACCTCTTTTACTGGAAATCTGTCTTCTGGAAAAAAACTTGAAATCTGAGATAGGGAACCAGATAGGTCAAGATCCCCTATATTTTATGGAAATCTCACAGTGATTTTGTATTGTGCCAGATCTTTAGACAATGTAAGACTGGCAAAACTGACATATGGCCTCCTCAATCAGAAGATCTGATCCATTATATTTTCTTTTGTGGTTAACAGCACTGGATTGCTACTCAGGAAATGTGAGTTCAACTGTGAATTCTGCTTCAAGCATGGTGCAGCTGTGGGCAATTCAGAGTTGCTTTTGCTTCCGTGTGCAAAATGTAGCCAGCATACTTCCCTGGCTTACCTGAGCACCCTTACAGTGGTGCAGTCAGTATGAGTGTCCAGAAAGGTCACACATATCTGGTTAAGGGTTGGTATTTTTATTTTCTGATGTTTTTAAGACCTTTGCTTTGTGGATTTCACTTCCTCTAAGGGGTGCCTTAGAACAACAGCCTAAGACCCCCTGGTTATCTGGGTGGGAAAAATAGCTTGAAAAATCAACCTTTTTTTTACTCCTTTTCCGTTTTTTCTTTTTTTTAAGTCAGAAAGTTCTAATGATGGAAAACACTAAACTTTGGTCAAATAAGAAAAATAACCTCTTTGAGGCAAGCCTCTTTCCCATAAATCGAAACCTCTGAATGAAGTGCCTGCCAAAGAACGCTCTCTTCCTGGAACACAGGGAGCAGAAAGCCAGCAACTTGCTTTGAATGTGTTGAACCAAATTTCACAGCTATATCTGACTCCCAGACTGACCCCAAACCTACCTATTTTCTTCTCTTCATAAATACTACTACTGCTTCTTCCAATTCATTGACATATTCCTTAAGGATTGTACATAAACTTGCAGATTTCTGGAAAAAAAATATCCTGAATATGAAGCTGACCATAAAGTTATCAAAACCCTAACAATACTCTCTGCCTGTTCTTGAGGTACAAAAATATAACTAATGTTGGTCCAGTGAACAGCAAGTAAGACTCCGGAGGGCCTTCTGGAAGTCTGTTTTGGCTATAGTATAACTTTTCCCTGTTTAACTTTGTAAACCTGTAATTGGCAATAAAAGAGACCGCACTTTTGCTTTTTTAACTAATATTTATTTAAACCTTACCATAAGGTGCACATAGTGGTTTCTTTTGTTTCCAGCAGGATAAAATTCATAAGCAGAGACCAATTTATCATTTAAAAAATTATTTTGTATTTTTAACCTAAAATGTCCGGCTTCACAATGTGTTTTTAAGAGATCTAGCCAGCTTTTTTCTTTTTTTTCGTCCAACCTTCAGTTCTCTCTTGTACATGTAGGCTACTGTGTGGGATTTCATACTGAAAATAGAGACTCCTTTGGATAATGACAAAGTATCTGTTCCCACAGTGTATATCTGTGTTAGAGTCATCTAGACAGAGGTGCTCTATCCCGATTATACTGCCACAAATCTGGAGTTATTTAATACAGTTGTTTCAAAGGTGCAGCTACTTCCAAATATAGACCAACCAGGGCAAAGCGTTTGCATCAATGTATCCATGTATCCTGATCATTCATGTTTTTAGAATGGCTGTTTCCCCTTTGGGGTTAAAAGGGGTTTGTTCTTTTATTTTTAGAGAAGTAGCAAGAAGATAGGACTTCTAAGGTAAATGAAATAGAAAACTAGACACTGAATTAAAATGACAAAGGGTCAATGGTTTTGTAGAGATGTACACAATATTTGTAGTAAAAGAGCAATATTTCTAGAGAAAGTGAAAACTCTTAACATTTCAAGCAATCTTTTTTGTTGTTGTTGGAAAATTATCTTGTCTGTCTGCTTCAGATTTCATATAAAAAAATAAAAATTTTGGGGAAGATGTTAATATACAAGTAAAGTACCATGATGTACTTGTTATGTTCTCTATACGCTTTCTGAAACACTCTCTACTGTTTGCTTTCAAAGTCAGGACACTAGGCTAAAAGGATCTTTAGCTTGACCCTGTTAGAAGAGTGCTTATGTTTCATGTTGCGAAGAGAACATCTGGAAATAAAAGCTTTGTCTGAGTCTGGGCTGAGATTCATGGTTCCCTTAAAAAAAAATCATGTTGGTTGTTTTCATTATATAAATATGAACAACAGGAAAAATCTGTCATGGTTTGATGAGATGTTCTGTCATAGCAGATAAAGTTTTTCTCAGCTCTGATTTCAGACTTAAATAGTGAAACCATCTGTTGAGGAGCTCATTTGCTTAGTTTTATTTATCACAGAGGATTATCTCTTCAGATAATGTTTCACAAGATCCAAGGGAAAAGCAGTGATAGATTTTGCTGTTGAACTCATCAGCTAAAACTAAGCACAAGCTCATTTTCTGTGTTACAAGTGTCATATAGGGGACTTGGACCATCAATGTAGCAGAAACTCAAGGGAGCATGACTGCCTTCTTAGCTGGCACTGACACTGACACTCAGGGATGCAACTAAAGACTTCCAGAGGCAAAATGTGAGGCTAGCAAGTGATGATAAGCCAAGGCAGGCTAGCTGAGCAGGCTCCCACTGAATGTGGGCGACACACTGAGAAAGGCTTTTTAACTTATGTCCCATTGTATTATATAATGGAAAGTGCTTTGGTATACATGCAGAATATCACTGCACTCTGTAATCATCCCCTTCTCGACTGAGTTCAGTGACAGCTTTGAACTTGCAAATTGCTTTGGCAGGAGCAAATAAGAGAGAAAAGAAAAGGTTCCAGAACAACTCTGCCATTATGGTGGTAAGCACCTTTCCCAGTTGTGGAATGCTGACATTCCCCCAACATCTGGGGTTAATCCCTCATGTCTGGTGACTGCTGGCTCTCCTCAGCGACATTTCCTCAGCTTCTTGGCACAGCAGGTGCTCACAATGGGAGTCAGCCTCTTCTTGCTGTATCTCACCAGCTTTCTCCTTGCTGCCCCCAGCCCATCATGGGTGGGATGAGGCGCAGAGAGAAAGGGTCTGCTGACATAAGTCCTGTGGCTGTCAGCCACATGCAGTAAGCATGCAAGGGCTGGCAATACCCAGGTCAGTGCTGGCTCAAAGGTCTGTCCTCCAAGATGTTGTATGCACAACAAATGCCTCATCTCTGCCATTGAGGGACAGCATGAGAGTGAGCCCCTTGGATCTGTGGAGTGGACTCAGGAGGCACAGCCTTGCGCCTCCTGGGAGCACATGTGGGTAGAGGCTGTCCTGCCCTGGAGGCACCCTTGTTGAAATTTTCACTGATTTCAGGAATTGCAGGGCCAGGCTTTTGAGAAGCAGTTGCCTGTTAGCAGAAACACTTTTTTTTTTTTTTTTTTTTTTAACTCCCCCAGCATTTTTGTGTCTCTGCTATAATTCTCTTAATCTTCTGACTTAAATGTACAAATATAACTTCTCTTTCTCTTGGGCTTGTTAAACATGGAGGTTTTAATTAACATCTGCCTCTTTGACTAACATAGACCTTGTTCCAAGTCTTTAAATGGTATCTTCAGGAATTTCAGTGTTTTGGACAAGACCTTTTCATACTGTTTATCTGTCTTTTCTATTTCTTCACTTCTGTGCCATTCTCTTCTATTTATTTTAACTATCCTCAGGCACCATAATTTTGGTAAAACTGATACTTAGTAGTTTTCTGATCCAAGGCTTTAGGTCATGTATTACTCCATGGGATTAGCCCTGCATGAAACCACACAGCTCTGGATTAGACATTAAGAATATAGATCATGTTTTAAAAATTCATTTATGCAACTATTGGGTAAAATTAGACTCAGACAAGCTGTTCTTGTCACAAATCCATGACACTTCTCAAGACCTTCCTCTCTTAAACAAAGCTATTTACCTGCAGGGAATTAAGTATCCACAATACTACAATGGGAAAACCTGCTTTTCATGGTTGGTTAGTAACATGTATTTTTGCAAGTGGATTATGAAGTTGGTTATCACCACATTATATACTTGTTATTATATATATTAACAGCACTGAGAAACACTTGAGGAATTTGAAGTCAGCTTCATTGGTGCCATACTTCTGAACTAACAATAAATTTTTGTACTCGAGTGTCAGATATCTTCTGCTACATGAGGACCGCAGGCAGTCACAGACATCTGGACAGCATACTCATGGAAGAGGTAGGCTCTACTGGTATATAATGGAGTCTGCGTAGGACATGAAATTGGTTTGAGATTAAAGGATGAGAAATACATTTTCCTGAGAAATGATACCTCATGGAACCAAGTGCACAGAGACAGCAGTTAGAAAGTGACCATAATTTCATAGTCTGTCCTGTCAATTATAATTCACAGTGTGTTCCACAACGTCACACAAACAAATTCAGAGGCTCCTGGGAGACTGCAGTTTCTTGCTGCTCAAAGCAGCCCTTTCCTTCTCCTTATTCCTGGAATTGTTTGACTTTGAAAAGGCTATAAAAATGCTAATATGTTCAGGTTTAAAAAAATGAAGGAGTTTGTATCTGAATGACCAAAATTTGTTGCTAAATTGTAATCTTTGTTGGAATTTAGGTCCAGATTCATAGATATACTTAAGTCTCTGAGCACACACACACACACACACACACACACACACAGATCCTTCTACAGCACCATTGCAGAAATAGATACTGTGGTGATGTGGGCTTCCTCAGATGAATGATCCTGCTAGCAGTAGAGGGGTTGTGAAAGAGGTTCAGCCTAAAGAGAATTAGTGTAATCAAGTGGCCTAAGCTCTGGCTTGCGTAAAAAGTCCCTCTATCAATGGCTTCTTCAGTAGGAATTTGATGTGTACTGGGATCCTTGATCATGTCAGCTGCACAACCACTCCATTTTTGCCTCTTTTTGACCAGTGCTGTTCTAGAATGGAACTATTCAGTTTTGGGTTTTTTTTTTTTCAATTTAAATTAAATGTGTATGTTGAATTCAGTGGCAGTAAAATGTGTCTGAATCACAGTCCTGGAGACTAAAATCCTTCACCTTTCCATAGAACTGCTCCAGTTCTTCCACAGTGCTCTACAGAGGTGCCATAGTTCAAACCTAGAAGGAAAAGCACTGGAAGAGTTGAATGGTGCAGTGTGTATGACTGTTTAATTGTTGTTTGCATGCCTCATGAGGATGACAAGCAAAACAGCACAATAATACCACTCTCAATACCTTGCTTATTTCATTTATGTAGTTATTCACTGCACAGGAAACAAGACCACTACACTTATACTTAAGTCCCCAAACAGCACCCAGTGATAAACATTTATCAGGCCTGTTTCAACGTCTTTCAAATCTAATCTTGCAAGATGACAAGAAACAGTCATGGAAGGAAGTACTGGCTTAGGTTCCATCCAAGAGCAATCTGTTCGCATAGTTGCTTCTTAAACAGAGCATCTCCTAAGAGTCTCCAACTTCCAGACTGTTAGAGAGAACAAACTTAACATGGTTTTGATTTTTAAGGTACTGTGAAAATCAGCCACAAAATCACCTTCACCTTTTTTTGCTCAGCTTTGGGTGCTCTATATCTGTATAACTACAGAACTTCTGTGAAATTGGACTGCTGCTGCTGAAGGAAAGTGTACAGCTGCAAAATGTTTCTGTCCCTCTTCTTATTCTATTCCACATCCTAGATTTTCTCATAACTGTGAATCAGAACCCTTCACCTGTAAGGATAGTAATATGTTGATGTGGAAAATAAAAATGTGGCTTAAATCTAGCACATCATCTTAATTTTAAGAGAAATATAAGCTACAAAGCACCAAGAAATAAGTAATACATATGAATAGGATAATTAGAAAGTCCTGTAAGAATAGAAGTAAGGAACATCTGAAAAAGTCTGCAATTTAGCATTCACTTCGTAAAGTTTATTTCATATAAAATTCTCTTATTAAGAGTCTCAACTTCAAAACTGAAAGGTAAACAGCTTTTCTATCCCTGGAATGCATTCTGCGACACTATTATGGCATAAAATAAGGAACATGTTTAACTGATTAGATACTAATTAATATTTACTTCCTATTTCACCATTAATTATATATAATAGTAGTTTGTGGGGCGTGACCTTGTGATATAATTTTTCCAGTGAATATAAAAAACTATAGGCCTTCCTCTCTTTTTATTTGCACCATTGCAAGTAGGATTGCTTCCCTATTTGTGTTGCTGGCAGAGAAATGTAAAGTTAGTGGTGCTTACCATGACATGGATGGTTTCCTCAAGTTAGGTTGAGCAGTGTTAGACACAGTCTCTCTTCAATGGAAAGTAAAATAACTCTGTCATATAATACAGCATGAAAGAAGCCAGCGAAATCAACAGTAATCTTCCCTTTGACTTCAATGGAAACTAGAGTGGTTCTTGGAATGACAAGGGAAAAGATGCATTTATTGGTTTTCATTGTACAAAGCCACTCAAAAGTCTCTTTAAACTCAACACAGACAAACAATGCTTCAGTCCCTATATTTTATTAAGAATTCAGTGAGCTTGTTTGTCTTGGTACATTTGTGTATAGGAATTTGTTTTCCTTAGTTTTGAAAACATCTAGGGGAATTAAACTTAGTAGCAGTGTCTCCTCCTGCTACACATGTATATAGGACTGGGGAAATGACTACATCTATGCCAATGCAAGGGAGGTTTGGGACTTCCTTCTGGGTTTCTTTTATCCCAAAAATCTGATTCCCCAAACTTGTTATCATGGACCACTATCAGACTTGCCAAAAATTTCACTCTGATTTTGTTTTTTCTGTCCTGAATTCTTTTTGGTTAATTTTTCAAGGTCCCTTCCAACCCTTGAGATTTTATGGTTCTGTGATAAAAAACTTAGAATTTTCAATATTTCTAAATGTGTCACTGCCCAACCAGGGCAGATGCTCTGTCCTCTGTGCAGGATCACCATCCTTTCTTCTACCAAGTTCAGTTCTTTCTGTCACCAAATCTCATTTCCATAGAAGTGTTCCTCTTACCAATCTAACTGGTCAGGCTCTAAACAATGATAGCTGAAATAGCTCGAAACATCTCCTTAGTAAATCTTTTTTAATCTTATTTGCACAGACTTGAAAAAGGTAAGTTACTTGGAATTTTTTGTTGTCTCCTTTTACCCCCCACTTTCTTTCAGTTTGTACAAATTATCTTTAAAGCAGCACACCAGTATGTTAGAACCCTTGGAGAAGCTGATTTCTGAAGAGGATCAGGAACTATAGCTGAATATGACCTCCCTTCGTCCATGTGAAAACATAGCTAAACAAAATTCTAGACAACAAACACAATAATCTTCCCTGAACATTCAGATTTTCCTTGGTGCCTTCATTTCTTATCTTGTATCTTGAGTTTGCAAGACCTTTTGGGGACTAAGGAGAAGAAAATGAAATGTGCAAGTCTTTCCAATATGTAAGCACTGTAATTCATACTGCAACATTAAAAAATGATCCCACTGTATGGATTAATAATTTATCACATCTGAGCTTCAGTCATTTACAAGACTTACAAGAACATCCAGATTTACAATCAACCCAGTGTTCTGGAGGAATTCCAGTGTAAATATTGTACCAATACTCTCTGGTTTTCTGATTTCAGCTGACGTACTCATTTTTACTTCCTTTTTCTGTATGCTGTTAAGCCTCCTTCAAGGACCATCCAAGAAATAATGGATCTTTGATAGTATATAGACAAATTCCTTTGTTTAGAACATGCAGCTAGCCAGTTTTTAAAGATCCTATGAGAAGAGCAGATCTCTAAGAAAAATATTGATAATTTCAATTAAAGATTCGGTCATGAGTGCAAACAGCTATTGACCTCTGACTTTCATGAAAGCAAGACTAGGTTTTAACCATATTAGAGACTGAAAACTGTAAAAGCATTGCAGTGAAGTCCTAAATAACGTTTTTCTGAAATACTAGAAAAAGAATCTGACAATAAGATAATATTTTTTTCTTCTATTTACAGAGTGTTTTAGCTACAGTGTTATCGTCCTCAGTGTAGAAACAAAGTTCAAAAACCAGACTGGAGATCTCTAGATGATTCCTAGAGGTCCCTTCCAACCCCTACCATTCTGTGAATCTATGAACACTTGGAATTATGTACAAAAGCAATGGAGATGATGGAATGGTATAGGAGTGGAGTACTTGCCAGAGGAAGGAACAGACTTGTTTGTTTTTTTCTTTTTCATTCAGTAAATGTCATAGCTTGCTAGAAAAAAAGCCCAAATAAGTTTATGGGAAATTTGGAATTTCTCAAGAGCTCCAGCTTTCTCTACTCACCAGGAGTTTGCATCAATGAGTGCAGAAGACTTCTGTAGACTCCACTCTGGGGCAAAGCTGTTAAGAGTCTGTGAGTGCTCTGGCTAAATGAACTGGAGAGGAAAGTGGGAGCCATAAAAGAGAATGCAACCCTTGGATGACTTAGTTCCTCAGTACAATTATCAGCAGTTTACACACTTAATGTTTCTGTGAATGTATACCAATGAATGAGGAATTCAACAAGCTAATCCATTTCTCATCTCCATTTTATACACTGGTTTGAGGAGTTTCTCTTTTTCTGGGATGGATTTGCCAATACATTTGCCGTGATTTAGCCCCAAATTGGTGCCAGGTGCCCACCAAGTCGTAGTATCACTCCCTCTCCTAAACTGGACAGGGGAGAGAGAAATATGACAAGAGGTTTGTGTGTCAAGATAAGGACAGGGAGATCGCTCAACAAGTAGCATCATGGGCAAAACAGACGCAACTTGGGGAGAAAAAGTTTTGATTTATTANTGGCAGAACAGTCCTTCAGGTACCAACTGCTCCAGACTGAGTCCCTCATAGGATCACAAGTCCTGACAGCAAATCTGCTCTGGCAGAGGCTCCTCTCTCCCCATGGGCTCCTAGGTCCTGCCAGGAACTCGCTCCCACATGGGCTTCCCATGGAGTCACAGCCACCTGCTCCGGCATGGGGTTCTCCACAGGCTGCAAGTGGATCTCTGCTTCCTGGTGGCCTCCATGGACAACAGGGGAATAACCCATCTCACCATGGTCTTCACCATGATCCTCACCACAGGTCACAGGGGACTATTTCTTTCAGGGCCATGAACCCTCTTCCCTCTCCTTCTCCACCGGCCTTGGTATCTGCAGAGATGTTTTCACATTCTCACTCCCTATTGCTGCCTCAGTTTAGCAACTGTGCATCAACTTTTTTCCCTTCTCAAATACGTTAATCACCAAGGTGTTACCTCAATCACTAATTGGCCAGGCCTGGGGCAGCTGCAGAGTCCATCTCAGAACTGATTGGCATTTGTCCTATCAGCTACAGGGAAAGTTTTGGCAGCTCTTTGTCTGAAGAAGCCACTCCTATAGCCCCCTGCTACCAAAAACCTGGCCCAGGCAAAACCACTACAATATGCTTGAATGCACGTGTGTAGCTTTGCAATATTGACATGTCTGTTCTCTTGTTCTCCTTCACTAATGGGTAAATTATTTTTGTGCTGCTCTCATTAGAGTACAAAGTGAGTTTACACTTCAGAACAGTTGCTACAAGTGAAATAAACAGTGCCAAAATGTATGTTTAAGATTAAGCTTCTATTTAATCGCATTGGTGGATTGCATTCCTTCTGAATTATGAGGCAGTAACTACAGGAAGCAGTTTTATAAACCCGATTTTGTAATTTCCATACTCTTCTACTTTATGTACGGTCACAAGTGTGTAAAGCCTTCATATAGATATTTAAGATCAGAGGAATAAACCTTACTATCTACTACATCAAAACATTTACAGATAGACTGTCTAGTACATAGATGCATATGTGTGTATGTGAACAGTCTTAAATTGTCCTTCCTGCCTAGAATATGGATCCCAAGAATTCAATTGCAGAGCATCTGGAGATTGCTACCTTAAACTTTATGTAGCCTGTTGAAGACCTCTACACTGGCACTGAGGGTGTTTTAGGAGCTGTCTTGCATGCCCTTGGCTGCTTTACCCATTATTGCATACTAATACTTGAGGAGAGGTAGAGCTGGGAGGCAACAGATTTCTCCAGGCAGATTTTTGCTGTATGACCTGTGAGTTGGGAAGGAGGCCAGGCAGATTAGTCTTCAGCACCCTGTCTTGTTAGCAGAGATGGAACACCTCATTGCCTATATAAATGTGTTCAATACTCTATACCCACATCATGCTGCAGTTCTCTGAAGCTTCATAATAGCATCTAGCAGTAGGGGGATGTCTAAGCCAAGGAGCCCTAGTTGAGAGCTTGGCAAGGAAGCTAAGAGACGCGGCCACACAATGTGAGAGAGACGTGGCCGGAAAAGCTTAATCAAGTTTCTTAAAGAAAAAAAAAAAAAAGAAAAAAAAGAAAGTGAGTAGATGCAAAGAAAGAGGCTGAGTAGCCAAAAAACAAAAGCAGCCAGAAAGCTAAATACATGCAGCTGAAGAACTTAAAAAATTCAAGAGGAAGACATGAGAGGTGGCCAGAACAGAATTAACAAAGCAGACTCTCCTTTTCCCTTCCCTGATCATCTTTCATTCCACTATATCCTTCTGCTCGGCTCTTGGCTCTCTGTCCTTTCCTCCTCCCTCCTCCTAGCCATTGTGGTGAAAGGCAGCTTCAAAAACTACCAGCTCAGCTTTGCACAGGCCTGATACAATAGCCAGACTAACAAGTGAATTTAGGAAATAATACAATAAACCAATAATTAAAGTGCTTCTAAAAAAATGGAGGGATTTTGCCATTCAACATATAAATACTTTTCTTAAGGAAAGGGTACTTGAAAACACTTGACTTGTGAATGTGCTGTTTTAAATCCTATTCTTCAATAATCATTTTGTGTACCTAAGACAACGTTCCAGAACAAAGTCAGTTGAAATGTGATGCCTTGTAATCATGCAGTGAAGAATACGTCTTAAAAGTCTTTCTGGTTGTATGACAGCAGAAAAATCAGAGAAAGTATTTTTGTTCACCTGCAATATTCAGAATTTTGTTTGTTTGCTCTTTTTGTTTATTCCTACACATCCAGTTCAGATGACTTTTGATGTTCTAGCAAGTAAGTGAATAGTAAAAAGACATTGGCACAGTCGATTTAGTTCTAAAGAAACCCTTTCCAAATTCAGTGGAACAGATTCTGGCAGGTAAGAGGAGTTACTGGCAGTGGATAAGTGTTCCTGGAGGCATTGCTAGTGAAGACATGGATTTAAATTGAAAGTGCATCATCTTAGTAATTTCAGTTATGTTACTGTTTCTGTTGCAGTAGTGAAGAACAGTCTCTGTTCTGCCCTGCACTGCACAAGCACAAAAGATGCTCTTTCTTGTCCCTGGGGATCACAGACCAGATGGTAAACTTGTGTAAAAAGCAAGGTAAGTACTATGGGATAAAAAGAGAAATTTTGATCCTTGACCTCAAAATGAATGTAGTATTGTGTGGACCAAACATGCTGAATATTAGTAGCAGAGCTGAGAAATGAATGAAGATCTCCAGTACCAGGAGCTGGGCTTATTCTATTAACAAAAAAGTTTCATAGAATCATAAAATCACAGAATAGTAGGAGTTGGAAGGAATCTCTAAAGATCATCTAGTCCAACTCCCTTGCTGAAGCAAGCTCATCTTGATCAGGTTGCACAGGAACACATCCAGGTGGGTTTTGAAAACCAGCAGAGAAGGAAACTCCACGCCCTCCCAGGACAGCCTGTGCCAGGGCTCCTTCACCCTCACAGGAAAAAAACTTTTTTGCTTATGTTTAAAAACGGATCTTTTTGTGTTCCAGCTTATACCTGTTACCCCTTGTCCTACTGCTGCAGACAATGAAAAAAAGTATTGCGCCATCCTCTTGACATACACCTTCTAAACACTTGTGTTTGATGATATTCCCCCTCATTGTTCTCTTCTCCAGGCTGAACAGCCCTAGACCCCACAGCCTTTCCTCTTAGTTGAGATGTTCCAGTCCCCTGATCATCTTTGTGGCCCTGTGCTGGACTGTCTCCAGAAGTTCCTGTCTCTCTTGTGCTGGGGAGCCCAGAACTGAACAGAGTGTTACAGATTTTTCATTCATCTTGGTTTGTTTTTAGTTACTGGAAACTGCTCCAGCCCAAGAGCTTTCCAGGAATACAATAAAGGAAGACTGAACTCAAATATTGCATCTTATTTTATTCCTAAGGCTGTTAAAAAAAATAGATGAACTCATCATGCCGGGAGGCAGGTGAGTGTATCACATTCAGCAGCATCAGGGCTTTGAATATTTTGGCTATACTCTGAGCATGAGCAATTTCGACTCAGGTCTTATATCTGTAGTGATTGGGACTCAAGTTTGTCTATATTTTAGAATCAATACAAGTGTCAGTCTGGAACACTCGACTTCAAGACTAACTTTGCTTGGCACAGTCCAGCTGTGCTATCATAGATTCATTTGAGGTCTTTTGGGTGCCCTCATGGATGTTTTGCTCTAGACTGCAGGTTCACCTTCTCTCATCTGTCTCAAGCTCTTCTTAGATTTGCCAGACTGATTCATCCACTCTATGTCATTTGGGAAGTCTTCCACGTTTTCTTTTTCTTTGAAACAACACTGAGATTGCATGTACCAGTTTCAAGAGTAGCTTCCCTGATAATTGTTTCAGTTTCAGGTATATGTCCTTGGAACTAAACAAGTTTGGAAGGGTAACAGAACCTGCTGTTGTGAGAATATGATATTCTCTGTCTTCCTTTCATGGATGTTCATTACTTGCAAACACAGAGCAGAGTACTGATCAATTTGCCTTCATTTCTACTCTATAGTTTGGCAAAGCCCTAGTTCATATTTTAATTTTTTTTTTTTACTCAAGACATTCTGTAAGTTTTTTTTTTTTTTCCCTTTTTCCCCTAGGATCATTTGGGTAGATAATCAGTGCTCATATCCTTCTAACTCAGCCCCATGTGATGAAAACTACAACACCATGTAAAAGCTGATGTCAAATCTTCTTTTATGTCTCGTTCCCTATACATGTTCCTATAATACCTCACTGATAGCATTGTGCCTGTTTGGGCTTTTTGAAGCCATCAGAGATGACATAAGGGGAAGCTGGTGGATGATCTGGAGAAAAGTAAGCCAAACCATAGCCTTGGAGTCAGAAGAAATGATCAGAATCGGAAAGGGAACTAAATAATGTTCTTGTGGCAGATCAGTGCTGTGCAAGTGTGCAAGGTGAACATCTCTGTTGGGATGCAGACTTTACTATCTCCTGAATGAAACATAAAGCCAGATACACAGTATTTATGGTTGTAGAGGTCACAGGGGACTTTTTGCAAGAGTAAGGATTAAGGTATCAGAATGCTAGCCAAGTCCAACTCTGGTAGCTGAATTCTGCCTATCTAAATTTTACAACAGTTTAATTTGGAATACTTCACTTCCTCTTCCGCAAACACAGCTGTGCAGTGCTGCTGGTGCAGAATTTCTGCTGCTTTCCACCCAAAAGAATGTTTCAGCACTGCTTCTTCTGACCCATGAACATACAACATATGCAGCATTTGGAGTATACTCATGATTACATTTGATATAAATGTATCATGAGAACTGTGTATGCATAGATGCACACAAGTATTTGCACAGACATTTTCTATATATTTTTCTTCAGGATCGTCTACACAAATTGTTCACGTATAGGTTCAGGGAATATATACTTATTGGGCCAAAAAATACTTTCAGCCAGGAATAGTTTTTTTTTAAAGTGTATAAAGTTTGTAAGACTATTAACCAATATAATTATTGACATTATAACATAAAATTTAGCAGAAAAAGACCCCACTATGTCTTTAATCTTTTATCTTTTGACTAATAGTTGATATTTCCAGGAATAACAGGGTATTAATCAGTGTTAAATCACGATAATAGGTAATAGCACCACAGGGCTTTAGCATTAAATGCATGAGGTACTAAACAAACACCAACCACTGCAAAAAGTGAGCTGAGAATAGGGTTATAAATTGTAAGTCAATTGATTAGTCTTTAGTGGCTCTAACTGCAATCTGGACAGAATGAATTTAAAATGGTTCATGTAAGTGTTAATGGTAACTATGATTTACTTCAGTGCAGCATGTTTTCATCACAAAAATTACCACAGCTTTACATTTCACAGTGTGGCATTGCTGACACACAGACGTCGCTGCAGTAGATCACACAGAATGAACAGCATAAAATCCTGTTTAATAAACTGCCTAATAATAAAACACAGCTACCACAGGACGAAGGATTTGCTCTGCTCTGCCAGTATTCAAAACTTATGGTTCCAGGATGTCTGTTCAGACTTCAAGTTTAGCTATCTCCACCAGCAGTAACTACGCTGAACTGTAACATGCAGCTTAAGGGCTGAAAAATTAAAAGGTGGTCTTGTGACCTTAACTTGTTTCATGGTAGAAAATCCACATTTCAAGAAAAACATAATATTTCAGCAATCACTTTTATTGCACAGACTCATCACACTACAGGTGATTGGTATGAGAAGGAGAAAACACTCTGGAAAATCAGAGCTCAAAGAACTTTTGGGAATGAATTAACCTTCATTTCACTAACATAACCTAACAGTAAAATTAATTCATTCCTACACTCGCCTAGGAAATATTTCAAGATGGCTCATGATGATAGAATTTGTTTTTTAAGAAATACCATATGAGACAAACATACATATTTTTATTAAATCATATATAAAAAAACCACAAAAAAAATTCTTTGAACTCAAGTCACTGTTTAACATGTTCATTTCTTGTGTTTCTGTACTGACTTTTTTTTTTTTTCTCAGTCATTCAATATTCTAGAATAACGTCTATTTTCTGAGTCCTCTTGTAACTCTCTTTTTCCAGTTTCTGCGTCTTGATACCACACTTTATTATATCTCCTTTTAGAATGTGTTTTAAATAACAGGTACTCTAAACTTTGCTGATGGTAGCCATCTTCACTCATTTAAGTGCCCTCAAAATGGTATTAATTATTTGAGGGATAGATTATAAAATAATGTTTCAGTGGTTATATTGGAAAGTGCCTGAAGAGACTTTATCTAACTTTAACATAAAACTCTGTGAAGATTTTATTCACATTTTTGGTACCAAATAAAGAAAATTCATGGCAAATCTCAAAATAATTAACAACAATGTGGTAATATATGAAAATCAACAGTTTAGGGATGAGTAAAGCACATCTTAACAGCTATTTAATAGTAGATGGATTTACTAGCTTCTAAGATGTTATAATGAAGCCTATGACAGAAATTATTATATTACAGGAATTATATATTCTGTGACCTATTATAGCACAGAAATAATTGTATTTTTATACATATTACAGTATTTCTGATTTTCCTTTGAGAATGAATATTTGCAGCTGCCACTATTTGGGACTTAGCTCTAGATTTCAATAACTGTTCAGTTTTGAGCAAGGAATTGTAAAGACAGATTCTCTCTTTTCCATCAAATTTATCTGCAATAACTCATTGATAAAGTATTACCAGTGATACAGAAAAGTAACTATTGGTCATTATTCTTAGGTTCATTGTTATATGCCTTTCATTTTGAAACCAATGCTTTTAATTGTATTTAAGTTGATAATGCTTGTAATTATGATCGTATTTTGAATGACAAACACAAAGTACAGTAAAGGTGCTATCCCTGAAATAGGTTCCCTTCCCACACTTTTACTCTGAACTGACTTCCTGTCTCCTATCTTGGAAAATATGAAGTTTTAGGGAAAACTGTCCCATATTAGAAAACTTCCCCATATACATTTAGCATGTTTCCTATAACACGGTGGGACTCTGCTGTATGAGAACAATTGCTGTTACTTCTTACAGTTTAGACAGGTACTTCAACAACTATGACAACATCACATCCTAGTACCATAGAAATTAATAATTTTCTAACGTGTTTCCTAAATTCTTAACTAAATTTCACAGCATTTTTAGACTATTATCCACTTTTGTTTCTTATGTCTTGAAAATAAAGAAATTAGTCTATGTATAAATTATTCGCATTTGATTATCTTCTTTCTGTGTGTTAGTTATAGAGAGACTCAAACAAAGCTCACTGTGTATTTCTGAAAACATCTATGCATTTTTGAATTTTCATGAGCTTTACACGATGGAGTCTGTGACATGCCACTTGTTATACCACTGCTTAAAAAGTTCCAGGCTTGAAGTAAACAAGCAGAAATAATAACTCAGGACTTGCATATATCACAAATAAAAAATACAGTTTGGGAGCTGCCTGAAAAATGGGGTTGAGTAATTATAAACCATAAGTTCACTTGCAGAAATCAGTAACAGTACTCTCCCAACTCTTTAAAAAATGTCCAAAAATGCGTTATATTTTCAATTCCACAATTACAATTAGCCAGTCTTACAGGTTGTGAAGTGGATGTTTATTTTCAGCTCTCTAATAAAAAACTTTTGTATAGTTAATTACTTAACTATAAGTGCTGGGTCAAGTTGAACTCCAAATTTCATTCTTTCTTGCATTGCTTTATTATCTGGTAAATACTAAAGAGCCAGGTTCATGTATAGTATGAGCAAAAGGAAAACCGTATATGTTTCATTGCTTAGTACTGGCTGAGAAAACAATCCATGATAGCATTGGCTCAGAAGACAATTCCTCACACCCTGAGTACTCCAGTCAAATAAATGGAGAACATCCCTTGTTGTTGGAAATGATGGTGAACCAGTAGATGTGTGTGATTGTGAAGCAAAGGAATAATACCCATATTGCTATCTTTCCAAATATCTGAGCATCATCCTTTCATGCTCACATAGTCCTTTAGTATTGACAAAAGCTTTGTCCCAACACTTGATGACTCTTAATGAGTATGAGCCATGCACACCCCAGACTTGCTAAGTGAAAACGTATTCCACTTAAAATTGCCTAGGTTCTCTATCCCTGGCTATGCTGTCTTTTCATCTCTTTGAAGCTGGTCTATTCTGATTTTATATTCCTTATCCAGGACTTTACCTATCATTGCCTCCAAGTCTGCATTCTAAACATATCAATGACTTCATCTGTTCTCACATCCACTTTTCCTCATTCACAATCTCTTTTGCAATCTACACTTTTTAATAGCCAATCTCATTTATCCCATTGAAACTCTCCCTGGGATTTATTCTATTCAGTGGCTTTTTATTGTTCTCTGTCCTCAGAACCATAGAAATCTGAGATGGAAAAGGCTGATGAGGTCATCTTGTCCATTTCCCTTGCCAATGCTGAATTGTTTCCTACAGTCTAATTTTAAAATTACTCATTCATCTGGGCTTCCACCTCTTCTCTTAGAAGATTATTCCACAGTATTAGGCTGTATATCATGCCATTAGGAAGTTTTTCCCCGACAGTTATCTTGAATTTTCCTTCCTGTACTTTTGTTCCATAGTTCATAGCTACGTCCCTTAGGGCCACTCCAAACAATATGTCTCACTCTTTCAGAACAGACATCCTTCATAACGCACCTAACATTCCATTTTAAAAAATGTAATTAAATATTATCAGTTATCTTCAACACCAATAACTCTATACAATGACATGTCTGACTATCTCTTTTTCCTTTTACTCTGCAAGGAAGAGGATGGTACCTATGTATTCCAGCTTGTATAATAGCAGGTGCCATATAAGGACAAGAATGTAGATTTCTTCTCCCTTGCCTGCTCACACTTATACTTTCTCTCATACTCTGGAGATAGACTTGCTGTGTCTCATGTTTATGCCTCTATGATCAAAGTTTTGCAGCAAGTAAACCTCTTGCTGCATAGACATGTTTACCTGTGTAGCTCAAACTCACATACTGCAAAGGCTTCTGTAGCTGTTACAACTGGAATGGGATGAAGACTTTCTGTTCTAATCCTCCTTCATTAAAATTCATGCTGCCACTTGATGATGTCAATCAATTCTATTTATACTTTTCATACATCCAAACGAAATACTGATAGTCTTCACCTGAAACGAACTTCTGAGAAAGTCCTGAATACAAACATACAAACTACTTTGAGTAAGAGGGGCTTAGAGTTATTATGGTGATCACCTCTGAATATGTTGTATTGGAAGGACCTGAGCCTCTTTCATCTTTTCATACTCATGTCTCAGCTGTTCTGAACCAGAACATTTTAGCTGCAACTTGCACCTCTTTGGGTATTTAAATGAGTTGTCATGCTGTCAAGTGAACTCAGCTACTTGGGTTGAAATTGTGTAAAAGAGACCTAGAAGATGTTTTGAGTGTCTGGCTTCTGCAATGCAACCAGAGCTCTCAGAAATTTGGCCATGAGCAACTTTGACTATTTGCTCCCCCACTGTGTGCACTGAGTGTTTCTGGCCATGAAAGCACTTGTACATGAGTTTTAAGACATCCTGAGTTCACCTTCATATCAAGCCTTTATATTAGCTTTTGTCAGCTTGATACAGACTTAACCTAGCATGGCCTCAGAGAGGTCAATGTGCCTGGTGACTACAGCTATATAAAAAGATGGCATAAGAATTGAGGGTGCTTGTTGGCAAAAACAATCACCTGCTGCTCACAAGAATCTGAGAATTTCTTGGATTCTTTTAACCAAAAAAAAAAATATTTTTGGGAAGAGCTTTTCTTAACCAGTTCTAAATCTGACAATTATCTCGGTAGGGTTGGCTCCACAAAATCCTGTGGAGCATCAGTGATCTGGTCAGAATAGAAATAGACTGGCCATGAATAGTTTCTGTAGGAGGGAAATGAGAGGGATGATTTAGATGATCTCACCACTTAAGAAGCATATGGGCAGGCGGGGAAGCACATATGCAATATGGGTATGGTTCACAGGGACACAATTACAGCAGGATATAAGATGTGGCAAGTGGAAGTATAGTTATATCAGAAGTAAGATGTATTGGGGTTTCTCCTGCTCCACAAAAAGCTCTGCAGTTTGAAGTCAACACTCACTGCTCTGTTTGAGATTCATACATGTGTAGAGCCCTGACTCTGTTTTCTCAATCACCCCTTCTGCAGCTTATAGAGAGTTATTTTTGGCAGTCCTTCTCTTGCCCCTTTCCCTGCACTCTCACTGCAGTTGTAATTGTTCCTGCTCTCTGAAAGTACCTGGGGAGACTGTGGAGGAATCAGACCTCTAAACTGTGCACCCAGGTTGCTTGAAACTCCTTTCTTTTCAAGTGCAGTTATCTGAGTTCTGTGTTTTTCCTCTGTTTTGCTCTCTGTGCTGTCAGGAGTGTTGTATTTATTCTGTGCAGAGCAAGGCACCCCTCTGAGGGTCTGATTCCAGTGAAATTGAAATGGCTGACACAATAGTAGACTGTTCCCCTCTTTCCGCTCCCAGTTGCATAAGCTGCTGTTTGTCTTCATGTTGTCTCTATTGTATAGCAAGCTGCTATACTGGGAGACCTCATCTTTCTAAAAAAATATTGTAATAGACTTTGTTCATAGTTATCTGTCCATGGATTTTATAATTAGAGAACAATGAAACATTCTCCGTGGGTGTAAGGAGATAATTTTTGACTACAGTGTGACTCCTGAAGAAATTAATTCTGTTTGAGATCCAAGTGTGTCCAGCTAACCTATGCAATACAGAATTTCTGAACAAAAAATTGTCTCTTAGAAACATCAGAAAAATCTTACTTTTTCTCCTGAAAAAAAATGACACATTTTGTTTCCTGCACACTCCTCCACTTCTCCCCCACCATTATTTCTGGACGTTTGCCTTGCCTGGCTTAATGTTGAGTGATAAGCATTGTAGGAGATCCCACAAATATTTCCAGAATTCATTCATACTGTTTGTTGATGGCACTAATTTTTCTTCATGCTCTGTCTTAGCTTGCTGTTTTCAGCAGAGCTGTCTTCTCTGTACATCAAGTGACTATATTTAGGCTGATATTTCTAAAATATGTAGATTCTTTCTTTTTGTTCCCCACCTTTTTAATTCTCCCACCCATTTTAAGAATTACTGACCCACATTGTAAGAATGTGTTCCTTAAATAACAGGAGAAATGCAATCATAAATGTGCTCTTTCATATATTTGCTATGCACACTTTTTTTTTTTCACCCTGACTGGAGCAACTTTTGGCTCAGGTAAAGATGTCTTGAAAACATGAAGTGGATTAAGGTAGTGAAGACCTATACTCTAATTTGATTGCCATGGAGGCAATAGTAAAAATCAGATAACTTCTTTTTCTCTTCATTTTTTATCTTTGAAATAGGTATTTCTTACCCCTCTATAAAGGAGTGTTACTGTTATCTGGCTAGCCAGCAGTTAGCCACAAAGCACACTAGACACTGAGATTCACTAGCTAGAGCAGAAATGCTGGAAACTGTGTGTATCACACTAAGACAGCACTTTTAATGCTGTTACAGCCATGGAGATGGAGCTGAGCTTTACTCTTGAGCAGGGATTTGCTGCTCCACCAGATTATATACTTGCATAAGGTCAGTTAAAGCTGGGAAGTACTCCTTAGATTCATTTTGACTGTAGCCCTTCTCAGACTCCCTGCATTGGTCCTCTTTTTAGTGGTGGAAGGAGCTCAGTTACTCTTGGAGAAGGTTATTTTGTGTGGGATGGCTATGAGGGCTCTCTCAGAAAATTGTGTCTGTCCCAACTATGCTCTGAGCACTAGGAAGGCTCATCAGGGCAATCTCAGCTTACTTCCTTCTCTCCTGCCTGGCTGCAGGGCCTGCAGGCTCCATACCAATGGAATTTATAGAGTCTAGTTTACCTTCAAATACAGACAAAAAGAAAGAGCTCACATCTGCTCAGAGCATTTGCAGAACCTGCCTGCATCGACCTAAAAAACACTGTGTAGCCACACTTCAGATATTAAGGCTGACTCTGCTCATGCATTCTCTTTCCCATCTAGAGTGTTTCACAGGTGACTAACTACTGCCAGTGTCTTTACTTTTAGGATGACAGAGGAGAGACACTTGAAAAAGAGAAAGCTTTTGTAAAGGACTCAGACTCACATCCTATCCTGTCTGTTTGAAGCTAGAACCATCATTTCTGAGGAAAAACTATCCTGATAGGGACTAGTCAAAGCTACGTGTCTGCATGTATTTCAGAAACATAAACAAGGAAAGAGGAAGCATATCAGATTCATCAACCCTAGCATCATCTCTTAAACAAACATGGGGTAGGTCCAGTCTCACCAAGACACATAAAAACACAAGTACATGTCTTGGTGCTCCCAGGAGTCCTGTTATACAAAATACCCTTCAGGTGCAGAGCATGGGGGCCTCTTCAGGTCCAGATTATTGCTTCTGCAGATAAATTTTTCTTTTTGAAATATATGCTGATTTAGTGCCTGATGCCCACCTACTGAATTCCCAGGCTTTGGTTTATGGGTTTCTTCACTCTGTCAGGGAATGCAGTAGAAATTTATATAGCAGGCCCAAGGCCTGGATCACAAGACAGGTTGTTCGTGCCAATGCAGTTGCAATATTTTTTCACAGTAAAATATTTAATGAGCTTGACTGTAGTTGTGAACCTCTATGGAATGCTACTCTGGAATGTATTTGCTATATTTTCATTCACATTCGGTGTTTCTCATTTTTCTTTTGCGTGTCTAACATTGAAGAATACAGATAAATTTAGTTATTCCCTGAAGATGAGGATCATTGTAGTAGAAAGCTGTACTAAGATTAATGCAAAAATTAGACACCGGCACATGAACAATCTTGCTTGTTGCCAATCAGAAGGATAATGAAGTTGCTATTGACAAACCCAATTGTTTTGGAAGGAAATGGGGACCAGCGTACAGTGGATTTTAAAAACATGGTGGGGAACTGCAGGGAGTGTGGGAATTTTAATTGTTGTTTTGGGGAGCTGCAAAGTCAGCCATAGAGGATATAAGAAAGGAGCTAAGGTTATCACAGTAGGAGATATAGGATAAAAGCCTACAGGAAACATGGTTTCATTAGCTCTGTTGCTTCAAGAACAATTTGTTTTAATTAAGCTTTCCTTCCATTTCTAAAGGGAAAATGGAGCAAGGGTTAAAAAAAGGAAAGGGAAAAACCTGAAAAAATAAAATAAAAACCATGAAACAATATTTCCCACTATTTTGAGTTCTTTTCTTATTATTTTTTATTGTATTTGTTTTCAGCTACTGTACCACTCCCTTTCATCCTAGGAACATAATGCATTACATAAATATTCTTTTTCTGTTAAAACATTTTCAGAATGTCATTTGTGTGACCTATTCCTTGCTCCCACTTTTCATAGCTGGGTGTTTTTTGTAAGGATGTCTATAGTAGAGACTCACGATCATCTTTGATAAGCAAGAAGTCTAGAGGTAAACCTTTTTGCCTTTTGAACTATGAGGATTTTCTTACTTGCCTTCAGTCTCTGTCTGTAAGAATGTATCTTTTTGAGGTATCTTTGTTATAAATTATATCTCATAACACTATATGGAAATGAAACTCTTCCATTCTGCAGTATTATTATGTCTTTGGATGTGGGAGTTTGTGCTGAAACAGATGCAGTCTAGTCCACAGGGAAACATGGGCACTGTGTTTGAACACTTTGCAGTGCCCAATAATGTCAGGGGTCATCTGAAAGTTGGTCGCTGTGACAGTACCAGGTCAGCCTACACCAAAACAAACCAAGCCTCCTAGAAGCCAGGGAGGTGACAACTATCAGCCTGGAGGTGATACAAGGTGATACTTTTGAGGTGATACAATATCCTGCCTTGCAAGGTTTCATTGACTAGCCATGATATTGACTCACAACAAGAAGGATTTTCTGATCTTGGATGGTTTCAGCTGCTCTTCTTGTACTTGTGATGTCCCAGTGCTTGACTGAATGTGTTGTGGCAGAACTGTAGCCTTGTAGCTGAGCTGAGAAGGTCAGAAGTCTACACTACAGGAGCTTTAGGAAAGGCAACTGTTTCCTTGGTTTTTAAAGTTAGTGTATGAACACCTCACTTCCAGTGGTTAGACAAAGTTAACGTAATAATACCTGTCCATGACTTCGAGTTATTTGGGTCAGAGGCATAGCTAAGAGAAAAGTGAGCAATCATAAACTACAAAGTCTATTCTTGTTTTTCAAATGACATTTACCTTGTTCAAGGGAGGTAGAGGAAAAAGCAAGCAAGAAACAAAGCAAGAAAATAAGAGAAAATGAGCAAAAGCAAGGAAGCAAGAAAAGGAAAGTAAACAAAGAAGCAAACAAACAAGTAGGCAATCAAGAAAAAAAGGAAAGGGAAGGAAAAAAATAAAATGAAAAGACCTTTACTGTGAGGAGCAACAAAACCATAAAATATATAATAAACACACATGGAAAAAGAATATAGCTGATTTCCTGCATCTCTCTGAGTTATGTTTCAGTAAATGTGTAGCACACATACTGTGTTTAAAGCAGATTTGACAACGTATAAAACATTAAAAATATTATGACATTGGCCAATATTTATGATGTATATTTCCACACATAAAATATACTGTGTCATGTCGTGGATTTTAAAAAGCATGGAAATTGGCCATGTCATAATATTTTAGAGCTTTTTTATACATTGTCAGAGCTATTTTAAATATACGTGCTCAGCATTTTATGAAACTTCCAACACATGGACATACGGAAAATATATTCTCGGTTCACAGGAGACCAGCATTTCAAATGTAAAGTTTAGCTAATATACACTTTCTAGCACAATAAACCTTTTCTATTTGGGATATTTCCTGAGCTTCAATGTATTCACCTTATTGTATTTTGTATAGATTTACATCAGTGGTGCTCAGCGTTTAACAAATGTGAGTTGCATTTGTCCTGATCATGCAGTTTTAATGTAGGTGAAATTCTTACTGAAGTGTTGCTGAATAGGATCATCAGGCTACACACATAGCTGCAGAAAACCGATGATGTTCATCTGACACAAAACCTTCATTACTACTAATTATTTGATAGTGCTAGCCTTCAAAGCACACTACCAATATGGCTTAGGGACATTTAGAAATCCCTCTTGGAAGATGGTGAGGAGAGGCTGGGCTAAAATTGGGTTAGTGTGCAAAACTGAAAGCCTAAGGAAGCTGAAAGGTTAAAGCACTTGCTGAGGATCAGAGAGAAGTTTTGGCATTTTCAGGAAACAAGAACTTGATTCCCAGTCCTGTGATTTAGCAACAAGGCCACACTTGGCTTTCCAGATTTCTCAGGGAATGATCGTCTTTTAACTTCTTCCTTTTATTTTCTCTCCAATTTTAAACTCTGCTGCTGGAGACTTTGCATGACATGCCATACAAACTCCATATGGCATCATGGAGTATTACCATGTCTTAACCAGCACATTTAATTTGCTTGCACTTGCTGGTGTCTGTGTGGGGTCACCACCCACATGCTACTAGGGATTATTGGTTTTGGGGTTTTATTTTGTGTTTCTTTATACATTAGCAGAAAGTGGCTGGAGACAGGTAATTGCTTCCAAGCTTGCTACATAACTTACATCTCTTTAGAGGTCTTTAGAGGTAACTGAGAAGCAGCAGATATGCCACTTGAAAGGGTCGTGTATATGGCATCATTACATTTATAGATATGACTGAGAATAAGTAAGAGTGGAGGTAGAGTATAAACCTCTTTTTCCTTTAGCAACAATTTAGACTTATGATGCTGTGGGGCCATGTGACTGCTCTAATTGATTACTTAAGTGTTACTTCTCTTTGGCTCCTGGATGTTGGTGTAACAGTTTCTTCAGCTAAATATGAACCTAATTGAAACAGAAGCAGTGCTTTAAAAAAAAAAATGAGTTTGGAGAATAATAATTAAAAAACCAGCTAGGCTCTATCCAACTGGTTAAATTTAGATTTTCATTATTTGTTTGAGTTATTTATCTGAAATATTTTAAAGGGTAGCATAAAGACATTGATTCTCTGGAGTCAGTTATTACTTTCACATATGCTTCATGTCAAGCTCTGGGTTTTAGTGGAGGGTTTGCTTTTGAGGAGGCTGGAGAAAGTGACGGAAAGTTTGGGCAGCATGTGCATCATGGTCTTTTCTTCTTGCTTCTGTGTTTCTTTGTCGTTCACTCCATGTCTTTTCCAAGAGATTACCTTTGAAATAGAGACTTATTATATGGGAAACAAGCAACTGCTACAAAGTCTTACATATTCAAGATAAACACAGAAACACAAAAGATCTTTACTTCCTTAGAGGCTAAGAGGACGGTATTGTCTCCTGCTGAGGAAAGGGTAAGTAAGGAAACAATCTAAACAGTGAAACCCATTGCCAAGTAAAGAAAATAATTTGAAAGCATGTCATGTATTTGCAATTAAAAAGAAAGACTCTAATTCTTTCTTCAGTCCTCATCTGTGCTCCATGATCATTCAAAAATGACAGAAAGCAGCTTAGCAATAACTTTAGCCAGCTCTCTCAACACTCATGGGTGCATCTTCTCAGGTTTCATAGATTTATGGATGTTATGCTTTCCCAACAGGTCTCTAACCTCATTCTCGTCCACCAAGAGAAAGTCTTCCTTCCTCCAGACTCTTCTACTATCCTCTGGGGACTGGGCTTCCCAAGGGCTGGCCTTGGCAGTAAAGACTGAGCAAAAGAAGATATTCAGTAGGTGCACCTTCTCTGCCTCCTTCGTCGTCAGGACACTCTCTTTGTTCTGCAATGGTGTCACATTTTCCCTAATCTTCCTTTTGCTGCTAATATATTTGGAAAAGCCCTTCTTGTTTTCCTTTATTTCTTTTGCCAAGATTAATTCCAAAAGGACTTTGGCCTTCCTGGTTTTATCCCTGCATACTGTGGCAATGTTCTTCTACTCTTCTGAATCAACCAGGACCTTTTTTCACCTT
>WBNH01001666.1:41933-53160 GCA_013401255.1 Urocolius indicus | reverse complement strand
TGGGGCGCTGCAGCCTGAGCCAGCGGTGAAGGGGACGGCAGAAGCTGGAGGAGTTATCCCAAACCTCGGATCGAGTGTGCGGCCACGAGCCAGTGGAGTTCCTCAGGGATGGGTTTTGGGGCCAGTCTGGTTCCAACATCTTCATCAACCACCTGGATGAGGAGACAGAGGGACCCTCAGCAAGTTCTCTGCTGGCTCCAAACTGGGAGCACTGGCTGATTCCCCAGAGGCTGAGCTGCCAGTCAGCAGGATCTCAACCCGCTGGAGAGTTGGGCACGGAGGAACCTGCTGAGGTTCAACAAGGNGGTGACAGGACAAAGGCTGATGGGATGAAGCTGCAACACTAAGAGTTTCATTGAAACATAAGGAGAAACCCTTTCAGTGCTGAGGTGAGGGAGCCCTGGCCCAGGCTGCCCAGGGAGGGTGTGGAGGCTCCTGCTTGGGAGGTTTCCAACCCCACCTGGACACGTCCCTGTGTGACCTGATCTAGGTGGGAGCTGCTTTGGCAGGGGGTTGGGCTGGATGATCTCTAAAGGTCCCTGCCAACCCCCACCATGCTGTGATCCTTCTCAGGAGGAAGGAACCTGTGCTTGGATGCTGGTGCATCAGGGACTCCACAGCAGCAAAACGTTTTTCCTTTTCTTCCCTGCTTCCTTCCTAATGTCTCACTTGGTTTTCTGATGGCTATTGAGCACTAAAGCTGATGTTTCCTCAGACCCTCCAGCCATCACCCCAAATGTCACTCCTGAGTGGTAACAACTAACTCAGAGCCCATCGTGCAGCGCTGCAGACTCCCACCTTCATGAACTCACCCTTATCCACACTGAACTGACATGGGGAGGCGACCTTACCTCAGCCTCAAAGCTGGGAAAAGGAAGCACTAAACAGGACTTGACCCTTTCTGCCACCCATCATTCACCTTCCTCCAGCTCATGGGTGAACATGGGGCTGGCGCAGTCCCATCAGTCACTTCACACCACAAAGGGCCCCTGGATCCACTCCTGCATCCCCTCTCCATGCTGCTTCTGCCATACAGGGAAGCTTGGGGAGAAAATTAGGGTCTAGCTCCACGGGTGGCTGAGGCCACCTGAGCTGTCACCAAAGTGGTCCCCAAACACATGTTTCTGGGGCACTGCCAGAGGGCTGCACTCCAAACCTCAATAATCCTTCCCCATGCCACCAGCTCCAACCGTGGCACAGCCCCCAGCAGCAGCAGCAGCACGGCTGTGGGAGGACAGGCACGGTGGAGCTGTGAGAAGGTGTCACCCTCCAGCGACACAGAGGCACTTGCTTGGAAAAAGATACCTGTGTCTCCTCATCACTGTACCCCTAGCCGTGCTTTGGGGGGCTGAAAAAGGTTTCCTCTGCCACAGCTGTGCTGAATGAACACTCCCTGGTCACAAGCTGCTTTATCCCAGCTGCTTTATTCCCTTGAGAGAAGCCTCTGCAGCAATTGCCCACGTCTGACCACCCTGCTCCCCACCTCAGCTGGAAAAGCCTTTCCTGAAACCCAACCCGAGTGCAGGAAGGCAGATTTTCAGCCTGGGAGACCAGATGGCAGGAGCAGGGGGAGGCCAAGAGCTGCCGTTGCCATGACAGTGCCAGAGCAGCCCACTCACAGCCAGCCCCATGCCCGGCCCCATGCCCAGCCGTGGCTGTGACCAGCTCTCCTGGCAGCTCTGGCCGCAGGTGGGCTCCACAATTGGTGGCAGAGGGGGTTGAAGCTGAGCTGAGCCCTGGGCTGCAGTGTTGGCTGCCCTTGGGCTCCTCCAGCTGCAGCAGCACTGTGTGAGCACCCGTGTCAAAGAAGGGGAGAGGGGGGAAGATTCCTTCTGAGAGGCAACATGACCCCCTCACCCCACTCCAGCACCTGGGCAGCCTCCTTTCCTGCAACAGGACTCATCACTCAGCCCTGCACTCCTCAGGCTCACCTGGCTAAGAGCTCTGGTCACAGGAACACTGATGCCATCTTTCTACAGTCAGCTGTGTCCTCACAAGGGATGGAGGGGGGCAGGGGTTGGAGGGAAGTCTCTAGAGGGGAATGTTGCCCACTCTGCTCCTCACCATGTTAGCTGCCAGCTGAGGGCCAAGTGGCAACACAGTTCAAGGTGCTTCACGAGGATCCTGCAGCAGTGCAAGTCTCATCTCAGCCCACTTTCCAGCTGGGGATTTTCCTCCAGGAGACCCAAGCACAGTACCTCTTGTCTCCAGCTGCTGAAGCACACAGCACCTTCCCATGGGGAGGAAACACCCACCCGTGATGCAAACAGGTGGGGGGGTCTCAGCCCTCCATTTGCAGAAGCCTCGTTGGTCCTTGTAGGTGCTGATCTTCAGTGTGTTTGTCTGCTGCAATGGGCAAGTCCTTCCCCAGCCACCACCTCTCCCTACCAAAACGCCACCCAGGAGCTTTCCCAGCACCTTTGCAGGTCTCCTTGCCTGAGCTGTCCCTCCCACTCCACAGCTTGCTCCAGCTCCAGAGAGCTGCTTTGATGTACCTTCGGCAAGGGGTTCTGACCCCTCTCCCACCCTTGGGAATGAACAGCACACTGCATCTTCTCCCCTTGCCTTCTGCTGTGAAGAGCTTGCTGCAGGGGGTGCAGGCAGGAGGGAACACAGGGAGGTTTCCCAAGGACAAAGCTTTGCTCTGGGAGTGCCAGAAAAACCCCTCAGCAGTGACCCAGCTGAAGTCAAAGCCCTTCAACACATGATGGCCCAAATCCTTCAGCCACCCCAAACCAGCCTTGAACTTGATCCATACAGAACGGCAGCACTGACGGGCTCCCTCCCACAGCCAATGCCACGCTCTGCCTGGCACCAGCACATCTCACACATCTGAAGGGATCTTGTACCAACTTTTCAGCAAATGCCCCAACTCCTTCTGTGCCCCTGGGGTGTGACTCAGGCTCCCAGGGTCATCAGGCTCAGCCCTGAAAGGTCTCAGAAGCACTCGAGGGCATCCCAGACCCCACGCTGACTGAGCAGGTGTGGGACAAACTGGGACAATCACAAGCTGTGTCATTTAGAAAGCTGCAGGCCCAGAAGACAGGACAGAATGTTTTATTTCTCTTCCCTTGGAAACTGGTTTAAAGTCAGAAAGCAAAAGCTCTCGAGTTGCCTCTGCTGCTGGAGCTGGGAGCACATGCTGCCCACGCCACGGGCTGCCAGCACTGGCCTCTCATAAAGCCGATGCTGGCACTGCCTCGGGCTCTCTCTGGGAAGGGCTTGCCTGCTTCTGCCTCCACACACCCTGCAGCCTCTTGCAGATAAACCCTGGGACATCCTTTTTGCCCCCAGCTGCCACGCTGAGGCAGCACGGCACAGCCAGCCCGCTTTAGCTCCTCATCCCTGCCAGAGACACTCACTGCTCCCCCCGCAGTCCCAAGAGGAGATTGCTATTCGGATGTCACGTTGCTGATCACCCACCCGGCTGGATTCACCCCCACAAGCCGGGCTGCCACGGCCCAGTCCCCACTCCCCGGCCCTGCACCCTCCTCTTGGCACAGGCGGCAGCAGATGCCCCACAACCACCCCCTGCCCCAGCTCCAACCTCACCTAAGGGCCTCAGCTACTACTTCTACAGACACGAGCCTCCTCCCCACGCTACATAAAGTAAATGCACTAACACTGTATTCAGTAGAGAAAAATCAGAAGAAAACTCCGGGAGGTGAAGAGCACATCTTGCTCCTTCAGGAAAAAGCCTTCTCAGCCTCGGCTTCCCTCTGCTGCAGCTTCCGGATCAGCTCCAGCAAATTCATCTGCAGAGTCAGCTCCTGCAAAGGGACAGGCACGATTCTGCAAGACTGAGTTGATCCTGTTCCCTCCCACGGGAAGCAGGGGACTGGTTTGTACCACCCACTCAAGAGCTACTGATCTTCAAGGAACAAAAGGAGAAGCACAGATACAAAACAAAGCCTTCACCTTCTTCAAGCACTTCTGTGAAACACAGGGCAGCGACATCAGCGGGGCACAGAGCAAAGTGCAGCTGCCTTAGGAATGCCAGGGCTTCATAATTCATTAAGGATTCAGAAAGGTTCTCGCTTCTCTGGGATAAATGTTCCAGGAGCAGGGCCACAGCATCCCTCACAGAGGCAGCAAACAGCAGGCTGAGTTAGCAGAGCTCCCTTCCCTCACCTTCCAACAGCATCTTCAACATCCCTCCTCCTCTTCCAGCACAGAAGGGCAGGAAGCAGGAGGGATTCTTTGGGAGCTCTCTACGTTGACTCTAAGCCATATGGAACAGAATGCTGTGCTGGGGCACCAAATTCCCACAGAGAGGACTTGGGGGTGCTGATGGATGACCTGACAACGTGTGCCCACAGCCCCAAAAGCTAGCTGCATGCTGGGCTGCACCCAAAGCAGTGTGAGCAGGGAGTCAAGGGATTCCCCCCTCTGCTCCACTCTGGTGAGACCTCACCTGCAGAGCTGCCTCCAGCTCTGGGGCACCAGTGTAAGGAGGACAGAGACCTGCTGGAGTGAGACCAGAGGAGGCCACAAAGATCATCAGAGGGCTGGAGCACCTCTCCTTATGCAGACAGGGTGAGAGAGTTGGGGTTGTTCAGCCTGGAACAGAGGAGGCCCCAGGGAGACCTTACCCCATCCTGACTGTCCCTAAAGGGGCCGACAAGGAAGCCAGAGAGGGACTTTGTACAAGGACATGTAGTGACAGGACAAGGGGTGATGGCTTCAGACTGACAGAGGGGACATTTAGGTGAGGTATTAGGAAGAAGTTGTTCCCTGTGAGGGTGCTGAGGCCCTGGCACAGGCTGCCCAGAGAGGCTGTGGCTGCCCCAGCCCTGGAAGTGTCCAAGGGCAGGCTGGATGAGGCTTGGAGCAACCTGGGCTGGTGGAAAGTGTCCCTGCCCATGGCAAGGGGGTTGGAACTGGATGATCTTCAAGGTCCCTTCCAACCCAAACCAGTCTGGGAATTCTATGATTTCATTCCCCTTCAAAAACTCCCTTTTCCATGACTGTAATCAAGTGGTGACTCTGTCTCCTGTAGCCCCCAACATCAGCTTATGGTTTCCTTACCCCCTGCTTGTTCTTTAGTTGCATTTGGCTCAGCAGCCCTTTGGCGCAGAGACACAGCAGCAGCCCCACTCTGTGACTCAGGCTTGCAGACATTACAGGATGGAAACAAAAAACCCTGGCTTTGTCAAAACGTATCAATTGCATAACCAGGCAGTTTATAGAACAGCCTCGGAGGAACTGCATCCACTGAGGGGAAATGCACAGAGCTCAGGCTCCAGCAGGGGTTTCTTACATGATGGTGGCATCCTCAGGTAGAAGCCAAGGGCCAGGTCTGGTTTGCCAGCTGTTGTAAAGGCAAACACAAACAAACTGCAGGAAACAGGAACCCTGGTTAAGAGCCATTACTTATAAAAATAACATGAGGCAGGGGTGGGAGGGGAAGAGAAAGAGCTGCTTTCATTACACAGATAAGGAACAGCAGCACAGGAAAGAGACTTGTTCAAAGCTCCACAACCAGGCATCGTGTGGGTTCAGAAAAGGATGTTGGAGCTGGAGTCAGTTGAGCCATCTTCTCTCAGCTGATGAGATTTAATCAGCTGAAGAAAAAAAGCAACCCCAAACAACCCAACAGAATTAAAAAAGAGCCTGTTTCCTCATCCCCGGCAAGCTGCTGAGGCATGACAACGAGCCTTTGGAGGTTTTGCTTTCTCATGCCTGCGGTGGCGTTCAGACAGCAGAGGAAAAGGCAGGAGGCTGCTCATGGCTCTGGGGAGCAGAGGCAGTGGGGAAAATGAGAGCAGCTCTCCTAATCACAGCCTGAGATCATCATCTCCAGCAAGTCACGTGCAGGAATTAACAGGAGGCCTAATGAAAAGGCTTCCTGAAGGCAGCTCAGCTCGATACAAAAGCAAGAACCCCACGCAGCTCCTTGTCCTGGTGTGATTCAGAGCTACTCCAGAGGCACAGCACTGCTTCCCTCCTCACTGACAAAAATACTGCAGAAAGCTGGGGATGTTGCCCTGTCTAATGGGTCCTGCTCCTTCCTTACAAACCTGGCATGAGGTCTGTCCCAGGCATATTGCACACCAGCTGATGAGGCAGAGGATGGGCCACGTCTTCCAACCCAGTGACCCAGGACTCATGAAGAGCAAGGTTTCTTAAAAGAACAAAGGTATCATCACCAGAGTACTGTCAGATCTTACAGTACCAGCCTAAACACCAACCTGTGGGTTGGTGGTGATGTAGAAGCCAGACACTCCAGCCTTCTCCAGGGTGCTCTGTTGGTCTATCACTTTTTGGTCCAGTTCCAAGACTATCCTCTCATCCATCATTCGCTGTTCATCTCGGATTCGTTGCTCCACAGCCTGAAAAACAGTCAATAGAAAAAAGAAAGGCGGAATATCTGCCCTCCTTTCTACCTTTTTCTCATCTCTTAAGTCTTCTGCTGGATCTGAAGAGATCATGAAAGAGATCCTGCAACACTCCTGCTCTGGAGAGCCCTGAGGAGGGCAGAGGGCAGCCTGCACAGCCCCAGATCTCGCCTCCTCCACTTGCCATGACTGATAGCAAAGCCAACACCCAAGAAAACACAGCCAAGGCACTGCTCAGCCTGCTTCCACAGAATCCCAGCATGGTAGGGGTAGAAAGGGCCCTGCAGAGCTCCTCCAGCCCAATCCCCTACTAAGGCAGGTTCCCCTGGCTCAGGGGCCACAGGAACGTGTCCAGGTGGGTTTGGAAACCTCTCAAGGAGCTTCCACACCCTCCCTGGGCAGCCTGGGCCAGGGCTCCCTCACCCTCAAAGGAAAGCTTTCTGTGTGTCTGGAAGGCAGGAAAGACCACGAGCAACTGATGGGTATCTGACTGGCCTTTCTGGTGAGCCAATGTTCCAGCAGCACTGGGCTCCAAACAAACCAGCAACCCAAGAACTGCACAGCACTCACAGGATGGGTGAGGCTGAAGAAAGTCTTGGAGGAATAATACAGGCCACTGAAGCTCACAAAGGTGCTGGCTCAGACATCTCCCAAAGCCTCCACGTTCCCTGGATGTTAACACACAGACCTGGAGCTGTGAATCACTCCCAGATGCCATTTCTTCACCAAAGGAACCTAACCTTGCAACTGGGAAGCCAGTTCATACTGTATTGACAACAAAGTGAAGTCTCACTTGGGCCTACAGTGTGCTGGGGCTCTGCTGTGGCAGATCCAGGACATGATCAAAGATGCTGCACAACAGCCCACAGCAGAACACAGCCCCCTCCTGCCTTGCCAACATCTGCCCAAAGCTCAGCAGAGAAACCTCTGCCTTGCCTCTGAAGGGGCACAGTGACCATCTGCTCCCTCAAAGGCACTCTGGAAATCAGGAGTGATGGGCACACTCTGGGAGCACTCACATGCTCTGCCAGCTGCAACCTGGCTCTGGAAGAACCCTCAACCTAGCAGGGACTCTGCCAGAAAGGGGAGAAGAGAGCAGAATCCACAAGGGACAAGGAAAGCTCAGCTCAGCTGTGTGAGCAGGGCAACACAGCCTTACAGGGCTGCCCTGAGCAAGACACAGGGGAAGTCAGGATGCACTATACCTCACCTCAATCAAAGGAAGGCTCCTTCTTTTGCAGCCACTACATGGCACAAGTCTCAGAGTCAAGAGAGGCACATGTCCAGCTGTCCGTACTCAGGAGGGGTTAGCTACCCTGACTGCACTACCATGGAGGAGTCACAGAGCCTGGGATCCCCTCCAGCAGTGCCTGGCTGTTACAGGGCCCAGGCAGATCTGACAGGCTGTGTGCTGGGGAAGTCTAGGTTGGAATGGCAGAGGTCTGAGCCCTGAACAGTCTGGAAGAGAGCTGAAGTTTGTCTGCAGCATGGGTGGCTCAGTGGCTGTCTGCACAAGGCCTGACCTTGACAAAAAGCAATTGGCATGGAGCAGCAGGTACCTGATGGAGCCTTTCTTGGACGTCCAGCGCTCAGTGTCTCACCTTTTCAGCCAGGTTTGGGAAAGCTCCACAGCACCTACAGGCTCTTAAGGCAGATGCAGGACTTGGATCCACCAACAGATTAGCAAAGGTCAGCTGCTCCACAAAATGGACTTGAGGCAGCATCTTCTTAGAATAAACACAGAGAAATTCAAGACAACTGAAGCCTCAGTTGTAGGCAGGGCAGAGGGGTTAACTGTCTCCCTCACTATGGGATGCTCATGAACCTGAGAAAGCTCTGTCCTTACACCTTCTTCCATCTAGATGTTCACACACTTTGTGGGAGACAGGAAGGACTCAAATCCCTCATCCCACAAAGACCTTCCTTCCTCCTGGCTGCCTTGGAGGAGGGAGGAGGCATCACGCCACACTTCCTCCTTTGCCCATGCTGGAGGGGTGACCTTCCTTGGGTTTGAAAGAAACCCCAGACAAATGTCTACATGCTGTGTAGGGTTGGCATTTGAGTTCAGGCTACAGAGAAGTGCCAAAATCTTGAAGTAAAGTAAAGCTTAAGCACAAGCTTTTGCTTCACCTGCCTCTCCTGGGAGCCCAATCCCAAGCTGCCCCACGGAAACTGAGCTTGGAGGCCTTTAACCACAGAGGGCAGCTCTGAGGAGACACGAAACAACTGCCACTGAGATCATCAACCTGTTCCCAACATGCTCTGCAGCAGAAAGATCAGAGGATAAAAAAGGGAAGAAGGATCTGTAGTGACACCTGGCTGAGGAAAACAGAAGAAGAAAGGCAGAAGGGAAGGTGGAAAGAGGGGTAGGAAGAAGTTTCACGTCACATAAGACAGTGGGAAATGACTCATAAGGCTACTAAATGAGAGAAGACAATATTGGAAACGCTCTAAAACAGGCAGGATAGGTTATTACCTGCTGCAAGCAGAAGCTACTTAGAGAGGGTGTAACAGGGACAGCTAGCAAAGGTCCATCCTGGCTTCAATCACACCGGCATGGGAATGAGGGAATGGAAGGTCAACAGCAAGTGCTGACACGGTGCTCGGCAACTCTGTTTACAGAGAGATCCCTTTGCCTTGCCTGCAGCAAAGTAACTGCTCCCCTACATTTAAACTCCATCAACACAATTAAGCCACTTGCAACCTCCTTTACCTTCTAAACCAGCCTCTACCTTACCACTGACGTACAGGGGAGTCCTCTGGGACTGAACACACCACTCATGGTGAAGGGCCTTTCTCCAAATGCCTTGGGATGGTGTCCTGGTTTGCCATGACAGCCTTTTCTGGTGAGGGGGAAGGGGCTGTAGAGGTGGCTCCTGTAAGAAGTTGCTGACAACTCTCCCCAGCTCTGCGCCAGACCCACTGCTGGGGCTGAGCCAGTGAGATGCCTTCACCATCACTTGTTATGAAGAAGCCAGAAGAGGAGGCAGCTTCCTTCATCTTCTTCCTGTTTCTCCCTCTTTCTGTTTCTTCTTCTCTGGCTGCTGGTGGTGCAAGGAGTGGGAACAGTAAGAGAAACAATCCTGTGGACTCCCAAGGTCAGTGAGGGAGGAGAGGAGGAGCTGTGCTGGAGCAGAGACTCCCCTGCATGCTACAGAGACAACCGGTGAAGATGAGACTCGTTTTCATTTCTTCAAAGACCCCACATCAGGGGCACAGACTCATGTTGACAATGACCCTGTATCAGGGGCACAAACTCGTGTTGCTACAGCTGAGCCCGGCCCAGGGGCAGCGATTCACTGCATGAAAGGCCCCGAGGCAGGGACAGTGACTGTGGCCGGAGGAGGCCACGTCCCGTGGCAGGGACTCGATCCCTTCACTGCAGACCCCGAGCCAGGGGCAGGGATTCTCTTCATGAAAACCATGGCTGGAGCAGCCGTGGCCCGAGGGAGGGACCCAATATCCACAGAAGCTGTAACTGTGGGGAGGAAGCCACCACACAGCAGCTCATTCAACTTATGCCCAGCAGAGGCCTTGTCCCGAGAGAGGGACCCTGAACCTGCACAAACTGCAACTGTGGGGAGGAATCCACACCAGAGACATTCCCCAAGGGCTGTGTCCTGTGTGAGGGACCCTGTGTGGGCTGAAGCTGCAGCTGCTGGGAACAGCCCACACCAGAGCAGCTCGTTCAGGACGGTGTCCCGGGGCAGGGAGCCCGTGTTGGAGCAGGGGAAGGATGCCAGGAGTTGTCCTCCTGTGAGCAGAGAGAAGCAGCAGAGCCCATCTGTGAGAGTCTGAGCACATCCCCCATTCCCTGCCCCCCTGAGCTGCTGAGGGGGGAGGAGGGAGAGATCTGGGGAGCAGTGAGCTGGGCCAGGGAAGAAAGGAGGGATGGGGAAGGGAGATCTTAAAGTGCTGGCTGCAATTGTCTCATCATCCTGCTCCCTTTTTGCTTTGATTCCGTTCTGTTTCTGGTAGAATAAACTTTCCTCCTTTCCTCTCTCAGTCAGCGCTGGAGTTTGTTTTGCCTGGAACCAGAACTGGCAGCCAGCCCTCCCTGCCCTTGTCTCCATCCACAACAACCTTGCTGATCTTTTTCCTTCCATTTCACTGGAGCCTCTGCCATCCTCACGAGGGTGGGGGTGAATGGGGGCACCGAGCGAGAGACTGTTGTGGTGCTGCTGTGCTGGCTGGGCAAAACCACAGCCTATGGATGCTCACAGAAGTTATTTCTATGCTTATGTATCCCAAGGTAATTCCTTCCTATCTGTGCTACAAGGCAAAATGTTTTCTCTGCTTCCTACTTGCTACAACTTAATGGCAAACTCCACACACCTTCTCTGTGTTTTCTGTCAGCATGCACCCAGGCGTCAGCCCAGCAGATGATGAAGAACTGTGGAGAACGTTGCCTCAAGTGAGCTCCTGAGCTCCCATGGCTCCTGTGTCACACCTGGAATGCAGCTATCTGAGACAGAGAGAGCCTGGAGCCCCACCTCTGGGGGGACAAAGAGCAGAGCAGGAGGAGAGGACCCCCAAGTTGGGGCTGTGAAGCCAGGGCTGCGTTAGCAAGATCAGACCCAGGATGGCTGGTGGCTCCCCAGGGGAGAGACACGGCATTTAGCTGAACCCCCTGGAGATGTTTATCCTGCAACAAAGGGGCAATGTGCCCTCGTGGGCAAGAAGCCAATGGCAGCCTGAGGGCAGCAAGAAGAGTGTGGGCAGCAGGGCCAGGGAGGTTCTGCTGCCCCTCTGCTCTACCATAGCTGCTGAGGCCTCATCTGGAGTCCTGTGTCCAGTTCTGGGCTCCCCAGCTCCAGAGGGACAGGGAGCTGCTGGAGAGAGGCCAGTGCAGAGCCACCAAGATGCTGAGGGGACTGGAGCATCTTCCT
>WBNH01001666.1:0-40330 GCA_013401255.1 Urocolius indicus | reverse complement strand
AGCGCAGCGCCGGGGGAGCTGCGGCGGGCGGGAGCGGGCTGGGCGGCTCTGCCGCCGCCCCGGGGGATGGTTTGGCCCCGGCCCCGCGGGGCTGTCACAGCCCGGAGCTGTTCCCCCGAGGCGGCCGTGAGAAGGGGCTGCCCGGTGGCGGCGGCGGCGGTCAGCGCGCTCGGGAGGCTCCTGGTTTCAGTTGGCGGCGTGAAAGAGCCGCTGAAGTGCTTTACAAAAGCGCTGAAAGAATCCGGTTCGATGTGACTTGGGAGGCTGCGCTGCCTGCTCAGGGGCCGTGGGAAGCGCTGTGTGAGGCAGCCGGGGCTGTGCCCGGGCAAACGGCGCATCCTTGAAACACCCCTGGACAGGAATCGCCTGTTTTAATTCCCCACCGACAGTTGACTGTCTCAGATTTCTGTCAGAAGACCCCAAATCCCAAGCGCTGGAGAGGTTCCGAGGGGAACTGATGGCATATTCCTCTGGCTCTGGGCTGCTTAGAGCATTGCCCCATCCTGGTTACCCCATCACCCCAGCCCCATCCTAGGAGCTCCATCACCTCAGCTCCATCCTGGTTACCCCATCACCCCAGCCCCATTCTGGTTACCCCATCACCTCACCTCCATCCTGGTTACCCCATCCCCCCAGCCCCATCCTGGTTACCCCATCACCCCAGTGCCATCCTGGGAAACACCATCACCCCAGCTCTATCCTGGTTACACCATCACCCCAGCTAGGATTCTGCTGTCCCAGGATACTCCCTGGCAAATACAACCCTAAATCCCTTTGGCACCTGTGGTTTGCTCAAGTATCAGCACAGCACCAGCCTCGTGTCCCAGCCCTGGGAGAGGAACCGAATGCAACCCGCCCCGTCCCCTCCAAACCCCACATCCCCGCAGCCACGGCACAGAGTGGATCCCTCCTCGCTGTCACTGCCTTGCTGGGGCTCCTGCTCTCTTCCCGAGGCTGTTTCAAGAGAGACTTGAAGCCCAGCAATGCCTGAGGGTGAGGAGGGTTGTCTTGGCCCCAGACACTGAGCAGCAGGGCCTTGACCTTGGCCCTGAGCAGCAGCAGGCTGGAAGGGAGAGGCTGCGTGGGGCTCAGAGGGCTGGCACGGCCATGAGCTGTGAGCTGTGCGCAGTGAGGGGGGGCAGCCGGCCAGGAGCACAGCAGGAGCAAAGCCCAGCAGTGAGAGCACGGCAGCCAGGAGCACGCCAGGGCCTTTGGCGAGCCGGCACCGGCGAGGGGCATAGCGGGGCCTCTGCCCCACCACAGACACTCCTCATGCTCCGCGCTTCCTCCCTTCCCGGCGCTGCTCCCACGAAACCGCTGCCACATGCGGCTCCCACGCGCTTCTCACCGGCCAGCCAGGCCCTGGCTGCTGCCTTCTGCTGGCTGCCGAGGGTCCTGCTGCAGTGTGGGAGCTGGCTGGGGGTCCCGATGTAGGTGTGAGAGCTGGCTGCAGGTCCTAGTGCAGATCTGGGGAGTGTGGGAGCTGGCTGGGGGTCCTGGTGCAGGTGTGGGAGCTGGCTGAGGGTCCTGGTGTAGATGCGGGAGCTGGCTGGGGGTCCTACTGCAGGTCTGGAGGTCTTGGCGGTCCTGGTGCAGGTGTGGGAGCTGACTAGAGGTCCTGGTGCAGGTGTGGGGATCCTGGTGCAGATGTGGGAGCTGTGTGGGGGTCCTGGTGCAGGTGTGGGAGCCGCTGTGCGGGCCCTGGGGCTGTTGCTGGGCCGGGACGCTGCTGGGGACGCAGAGGACAGCAGGGCTGACTCAGGGTGTCCCATGCTCTGTGAGCCTCAGGCAGTGCATGCAGCGAGCACATTGTGTGTTGAAGCGTGCACAAGGCTCCTGGGATGTGTGCTCAGGGGAGTCTCTGACGATGGGATGCAGTTTAGGTGGCACAGTGTGGGCAGAGGACATGTGGGCCCTTCCTGAGCTCCCCAGGTACCCAGGAGATCACAGTAGTGTCCGGGAAGAGCTTTAACCTGGCCTGGATTTGAGCTATGGAGAGACAAACAGAGCGAGAAAGCTCCTTCTGTCTCCCCAACGCTGCCACCCGTGCCATGAAATGTGTGGTCCCACCACATCATCTTGCTCCAGCTGCCCAAGTGCGTGTAGCAATGTGCCCCACTGGGCAGGATGAGGCCACATTCGGCTGCCCATGGCCGTGGGGGCTCTGCAGAGGGAGAACAGGGTGCTCTTTGCATCAGCACAGGTGGAGATGCAGCTGATCCTGGCCTGCTGCTTCTTCTTGAGCCCCTAAACCAACCGTGGGGCTTTCCTTGTGCTGCTGGTACAGAGGTGAGGTGGTGAGAAGCAGGAGAACAAGCACATGTGGTGGGATGGAGGCCGTGCCCCAGCATGGGACATGCAGGGACATCCATGGGACCAAAGGACTGTGTTTTCCACAGCAGCTGCTCACTGGACTGCTGAATGAAGGCTCCTTTGGGGGGGTTCAGGCTTCTTGTGCTCACCCTCAGGTAAAACCCTGGATGGACAGAATACTACAAGCCTGCTTAGGGAGGGACGTTTGGATGTTACCTTCCCCCAAAGGGCACATTTGTGTACTTAGAAATGCCAGAAAGCAGCATTTTTCTGGCCTTGCTGGGCCCAGAGTCGAGCAGAGATGGCAGCAGGAGTGGGGTGCCCAGGTGCCTGGAGCAGGACAGCTCATCTTCCCAGCCAGAGCCCCTGGAGGATGATCTGCCAGAGAAACCTGAGCTCTGCCCCATCTGCAGGACATGGCTGAGCCCCCAGTCACACGTCTCCACGGCTCTGAGTCGCTGCTGGGAGCTGGGGGCTCCCCTTGGGGCTGCTCAGCCTTTGGTGAGGGTGTTTTCACTGGGCAGAGAGCTGCTCTCCGCAGAGGCCGGTGCCCCACGGCTCCTGCACCAGCCATGGCTTCATTGCTTTGACCGTGGGGCTGAGGACAAAGCATCATCCCATGGGGCTGTGGCCAGGAGCTGGTGAGCATCCCACCAGCAGCTCTGCCCTCTGTGGCATGGCTGGAGACTGGGAGCTGGGGATTTGACAGGAGCTCAGCCCAAGCCACTGGGTTAGTCCTGGGCTGGTACCTGAGCTGGCGATGGAGCCAGGAGCAGCAAACCCCCTGCAGGGCCAGGGCCTCAGGGTGACTCTTCACCTCACAGCCAGATCCTGCTGTTCTCACTCAGCTTGGTTTGGATGGTTACCCCAAGCCTCCTCCAGCTCCTCCTTGGACTCTCCAAAAGCTGCACCAGCTCCTACACACCTAGGGAAGGGGCTTCAGCACCAGCTCCCTGACTCCATCCGTGCACAGGGAGTGTGGTCACTCACCATAGTGGCTTTGCCACCCACCCCCAGCCTCCTCCTGTCCTTTTCTGGACCACTTGTGACCTTGTGTGAGCGTGTGAGTGGGGCTGCTGGAGCCTTGTGGCTTCGGGCTCACCGGATTCATTCCAATTTAAACACTGCAGAGTAAAAGTGTTTTCCCTACTCTGGCCTCTGGAGCTGAATATCTGAATGGGAGTTTCACCCCTGAGCTGCAGCTAAAATAAGATCTGGATTGAGGTGGTGGCTGGCTCTTGGAGGTGCTGGGTGAAACCTCTGTGCTCCCTTCCTGACCGGCTGCTGATGCTGCCAGCAGAGCAAGGGCTACCGGGCTGGAAGGGCTGGGCTGGACCTGCTGGGAGGAGCATGGTCAGAAACGCGTCAGAAAACATGGCCAGGCTTTGGTTATCTGGGCTGAGCCTCCACAGGGGCTTGGAGGAGGTGCTGCAGACATGCTCCTGCCTGCACGCCCTTCTTTGGGAGGGAATACTGATGCTCGGCTGGGGCCAACTCGTGTTAGTTGTGGCTGGAGCAGCACAGGAGCTCCTTGTGTCTGCACTCCCAGGTTGCTGATGCATCCTTGTGTCCGCACTCCCAGGCTGCTGGTGCAGGTGCTGCTGGGTCACTGTGCAGTGCTGCAAACCTGGGAGGGAGGTGGATGCGAGAGAGAAGAGTGTCAGCTTGGCTGAGGGTTACATGCAGGACCCATGGGCTGCCAGGGGTGCAAAGGATGTAAGGGAATGAGAGGGATACAGCAGGCTGCAAGGGTACAAAGGTTGCTGCAGGCTGCAAGGGATAGAAGGGATGCAGCAGGCTGCAAGGGATGTAAAAGACGCAATGGGATACAGGCTGCAAGGGATGCATCAGGCTGCAAGGGATGTAAAAGATGCAGTGGGCTTCAAAGGATGCAAAGGGTGCAATGAGCTGTGCAGCCTGCAGCCAGCCCCTTCTATGCCTTGGCCAGGGGCTGATGTTTGCCATCTGTGCCCCTCTGTTTCTGCAGCCTGGCTTTGGAGAGGGTCAGTGTCCCAGATGCGTGGCTCCTGCCTTCAGGACTAAGGGGTGCTCCAGAGGGTCCATGTTGCTGTGCCCCCCCATCACCAGGCTAGCAGGGCACAGCTTCAGGCCACACTCCCTTCCCCTGAGGCTATTTTCAGACTCCCCTCAAGGGGACCAAACCCCTGAGGCAGCAGCTGCTTCTCCCCTGCAGCCAGGCTCAGCCCCTGCATCCCGTCCTGTGCCTCTGCAGGGGGAGCAGGGCCCAGCCCTGACCCCAGCAGCAGCAGCAGCAGCAGCAGCCCAGCACGGTCATGTGGCTCCTAATGAAATCCAGATGCTGGCAGAGCGCTGACAAGGAGCTGTGATTTGTGCTCTCACACAGACTAAACAAGGCCGGGCCCGGTACCGGCGCTGCGGCCGCCGCTGCCCAGCTCCTGACTGACAGTTCTTTCCTCTCCTTGCTCAGAGGGCTGGAATGCCAGCATGCTCGTGCTTGCTGTGCAAAACCAGGGATGTTATTCCCCAAATGATGCCAGACAGAGCCTGCAGAAGCTGGCATAAAAGGCTCAGGCTCTTGGATCTGTTTGGAGACGGCTCCGTGTGCATTTGTGGCCCCAAAGGGCTACAACTGCTGAGCTTGATCCCTTTGCACCGTGCTGCTCCTGACAGCCAGGGGTTAACTAGATCACATGCAAACGCTTCCACTGCTCCATTGGGTGAGGGAGAGTCTGAAAATGGAGCCAGAGTGAGTCTGCTTGGCTGGCTGCCCGGGGAGGTGTTGCACACACATCCTATGCCTGCCAAGCGAGGGGCTCCAGCTGCAGCCTACCCTCCCAGTGCCCTGGGGCTGCTCAGGGCACAGCACCGTCCCCTCAAAAGCCCGTCATTCAGGCTTGATGGTTGGGGGTGTTGCAAATGGTCCCCTGGAGACCCCAATGAGCCGAGGGCATGTCCCTAGTTTGAAGTTCACCTTTCAGCTTGGGCATGTGATGTGCCACAGCAGAGGACAGGACAGAGGAGAGTAACCATGGCCTTTTGCCCAGCCCTTGATGCCTGTCAATAGCACCAGGCAAAACAGCTTTAAAGAGCTGTCAGATCCTGCTTGCAGAACCTGGATCAACTGCTGGGCTCAGGAGGGAGGCAAAATTCCTGCAGGACACTCTGCTGCCCTGCTCCCCAACAGGTCCCTGTGGGATGTCCCTCTCATCTGTGGCTCCCTGAACCCTCAGATCCTCAGGGAGAAGCCACTTGTTGAATTCAATGGCTCAAAGACCTGGTCTGTGGGCACCCTGTCAGGGGGTGCCTGAGTGGCACTGGCACATGGAATCACAGAATGCTGGGGACTGGAAGGGACTTTTAGAGCTCACCCAGCCCAACCCCCCTGCCAAAGCAGCTCCCACCTAGATCAGGTCACACGGGAACCCACCACCCCTTGTCCTGTCACCATATACAACAGAAAAAAAAAGTGCTGCCCCAAGCTCCTGACACCCACCATTTAGGTATTTGTAACTATTAATGAGATCCCCCCTCAATCTTCTCCAGACTAAACAGCCCCAGGTCCCACAGCCTTTCCTCAGCAGGAAGATGCTCCAGTCCCCTCAGCATCTTGGTGGCCCTGCACTGGCCTCTCTCCAGCAGTTCCCTGTCCCTTGCAGCTGGGGAGCCCAGAACTGGCCACAGGACTCCAGATGAGGCCTCAGCAGCTATGGCAGAGCAGAGGGGCAGCAGAACCTCCCTGACCCTGCTGCCCACACTGTTCTTCACCATGGACAGTGGTGATGGGGCTGACACCTGGGTGCTGTGGGCTAAGGGCATCTTCAGCACCTGGAGCTTATAGAAATGTGTGAGTATGTAAGTGTGGATCCATGTCCACAGGGAAATGTGCATCTTTTCATGTAAAAATAAGTAGAAATAGAAAAATATGTGTATGTGTATATTAGAAACATAAAGAAGTATTTATAACTGTAGTTGTATAAGTATATACAACATGTGCCCAGGAACAGACAGGTGTGTGCGTGTGTCTGTATGAACGTGTGTGTGTGTGTATAGATAAAAATTACTCCTGGGATGTATAGAAGTGTATATGCATCTTTTTATGTGTGTACATAGGGATGTATTTGTCTGTGTATATATATACTGAAAAATACACACCCTCCTGGAGCACATATTGATGTATTTGCCAAGGGGTGATGGGATGAAGCTGGAACACAAACAATTCCATTTAAACATAAGAAAAAACTGTTTCAGTGTTTCAGTGAGGGAGCCCTGGCCCAGGCTGCCCAGGGAGGGTGTGGAGGCTTCTTCCTTGAAGGGCTTCAAACCCACCTGGACACGTTCCTGTGTGACCTGATCTAGGTGAACCTGCTTCTGCAGGGGGTTGGACTGGATGAGCTCTAAAGGTCACTTCCAACCTCCACCATGCTGTGAGTCTATGAATCTATGATGTGCTGACCTGTGGTTCGTGGCATCTCGGGCACAGGGAAAGGCTGCAGTGACAAAAGTGCCCCCCAGCAGCCAGCCTGAGGGCAAAAGGCTGCTACCAACCACCCAAAGGCTCTGTCATCCCCAGGGAGAGCTGCAGGCTCTGCTCCAAGGTGTTGACACGACTCAAGGGCTAGTGGCACATGGTCCTGGAGACACTGCCCACACCTGTGGGAATCCCTGGCACCTCAGTGCACCAGGCACTGCTTTGTCCCTCCTGCTGAGGGCTGAGCGTTACAGCTCCTTCATGCCTGGGGCTGGAGCCTCCACCACGGAGCAGAGCTGGTGGGCAGAAGGTAGACAGAATCCCAGAATAGTGGGTGTTGGAAGGGACCTGCAGAGCTCCTCCAGCCCCAGCCCCTGCTCAAGCAGCTTCCCCTGGCTCAGGGGGCACAGGAACGTGTCCAGGTGGGTTTGGAAACCTTCTGAGAAGGAGCCTCCACACCCTCCCTGGGCAGCCTGGGCCAGGGCTCCCTCGCCTTTAGGTGTAAGGATACAAGGATGTAAGGATGTGAAAGCAGGAGCTGGCCTGCAAAATGTCTGCTCTTTATTGTGATTCAACCACCGCCAATGTCTTCTGGGGATGCTGATGGCTGCAGTAAGGATTGTGCAGTGATTCTGGGGGTGTTGTGGGGGCTGCCTCTCTTTGGTGTCCCAATCCATGGGGTGATATGGGGAACCCTGTCCCAGCTAGATGCTGTAGCTGCACGAGGATCTCACCCAAATGGCATGGGGGACATTCCAGTGCCTCCTGTCCCAGGGAAGTCGACCGGTGCATCCACTTTGGGGGACAAAGAAGGGAAAAGTGTAATGCCCCCACATGAAGCCACTACATGAAATGTCAGCTGAATATACACTCCTATCCCTAGAACTCTGGCTCGTGCTGTGGAGCTGCTGGAGCTGAGGGAGCCTCCCAAGCCCCTTACCATCCCCACCTCTAGCACAAGCTGACCCTGGCACCACTGTTCCCCCTCCCAGCGAGACAGAAACGTCCTGGAGAGCTTTGGGAGCCTGTTGTCTCGTGTGTGTCTCGTTCATGTTGGAGTTTCCCTTCCGAGTTTATTTTTGGTAGGGCCTGAAATAGGAAATGAATAGTTGGCAAGGGGCTGGCTTTTATCACAGCTCCTCCGGCAGCCCAAAGCAAATGCGCTGCCGTCCAACCCAGCGGCTCCTCGTGGGGTTCGTGACACTGGGATGAAACTGGGAAGAAGCGTCGCTGGAGAACGGGCCACAAGTGCCACTGCACTGCTCTGCTTCCCCTGGCTCAGATGCTGGAAAGGAGGAGGGCTGGTGGCCACGGGGCAGATCCATGGCAGCAGCAGCAGCTCCTGCTGGCCTCATCCCCTGCTCCCCTCGGTCACGGGAGGCCGTGCAGTGTGCTTGGGCAGGACCAGCACGCTGTCACCAAAGGCCTGACCAGTCTGCAGGGGAAGGTGCAGCAGAAGACCTGGACTTGCTCCATGTGGTGACCTTCTCCTGTGGTTGGCTTCGTCTGTTTTCCTCCTGAGGCCAAAGTTTTCTGTACATCCCAGGCAGTGATGGGAAGCAGCTGAGGTCCTTCAGGGACTTCATGTGTGGCATCTCTGCCTGTTTCTTGGAGAAGGTTCCGACTCACCTGATCTGGAGGGCCCTGCTGAAAAGAACCTGGAAGCTATGGTCATTGCTCTGCTCCACAGCAAGGTAAAGCCCATAGTGTAGTGGGAGATACAGGGAAGGGCATGGGCAGCCACCTGAAGGAAGCTGCTGCCTCTGTTGCCAGTGGAGTCCAGGCATGGGCCTTCCAGTTCAAGAGGGATGTGAAGAAACTGGAGAGGCTGGAGGAGGGCTACCAAGGAGGTCATGGGTCTGGCACACCTTGCACCAGGAGAGGTGGAAGGGGCTGGGCTGGGTTGTCCTGGCCATGAGGAGGTGAAGGGGATCTGAGAGCATCCAACAACTAAGATGATGGAGTTGAATCCATCTCGGTGGTGCCAGATGATACGATGGGGACAAAGCCACCAGCTGCAGCACGGGAGGTTCAGGCTGGATCCCAGAAGAAAATTCCTCCCCAGGAGGGAGATGCAGCACTGGGACAGTCAGTGGGAGCTGAGGGATCTCCATCCATGGAGACTTGGGTAGGCAGTGCCGTGGCCGCCCTGACGTGATGCTTAGTGCCTGGATGGGTTGGTCTGGAGCCTCCAGTGACCTGCCAGGACACAAGTCAGTGCCTGTGATGTGAGATTTTTGTAGGCTGCTCACTTGCAGGCTCTTCTCTGACTTGCTGGATCCATGATTGGAGCCTGTAAGTGGATTTGTGTTGAGTGAAGCTCTGCTGTCCTGTGGTAGCCTGGTGTCTAGGGTGAGCTTACAGTGCCCAACCTTCCTGGGGCACCAATCCCAGCTTTGCTGCCTGCATGAGTGAGAAAGGGCCTCAAGAGGAGTCTGGGTCTGTTCCCAATTCACCTTGCTGGGTCATCATCACGAGCATCGTGGCTGGTTCCTCCCAAATGTCCTTCAGCACTGACATGAGGAGGTTTGTGCAGGACTCTGTGATGTCTGTGACAACCTCTTTCCTCTTTAATTGCGTTTATTTTTGTGCCTTTATTGCCTGGATTCAGCTCCTTTCCTTCTCTTAACCTACTGGTGTTTATTAGCCCTAGTCCCAGACTTTCCTGAGCCTCCTGGAAGCCTCATCTGACACAGAAGGGTTAGCAGCTCGGTCAAGTTTTGTGATGTCTCATCCTTTCATTCTTCAGCTTTTTGCCATGAGATGATGCTTCTGCAGCCATCTGCTCCAGCTCCATAATGCTGGGGGATGCCAGGCAGTGTGCCGGAGCTCCATCCTCTCCTGAGTGCTGGGCTAGGCTGCCTGCAGTCCTGGTGCCAGGCGCTCTCATCCCATTCTGGTGTCCACCAGCTGCCTCCATCACCTCTGATATTGGTTGGTCAGATGGTCTTCTCCTGGGCCACCATCTCCCCATCATCCACAGAGCTCAGGACAGCTCAATGGTGGGCACCAGTACTCCCAGCTTCCATGGGGAGGCCAACTTNGAGCTGCAGCCTCCCCAGGGCCCAGCACAGGGGACAATCCCTGCCCTGCTCCTGCTGCCCTGCAGTGCTGACACAGCCCAGGATGCCCTTGTCCTTCTTGCCCCCCTGGGCACAGAGCTGCTGGCTCCTGTTCAGCTGCTGTTGATCAGCCCCCCCAGGCCCTTTCCCTCCAGCAGTTTCCAGCCCCTCTGCCCCAGCTCTGCATGGGCTTGGTGTGCCCCAAGGGCAGGACCCAGCTCTTGGCCTTGTTGAAACCTCATCCCATTGCCCTCAGCCCATGGCTCCAGCCTAAGGCAGCAGGCAGAGAGCTTTCAAGATGCAGCCAGAGATGAGGCAGTGCCCTGGCAGTGATGGAAACACACAGGTAGTGGGCAGGGGGAATTGCAGGCAGGACTGCTGAGCCATCTTGGGCAGAAGCCCTGTGGGAGAAAGCTCGTCTCAAGTGGCCCCTTGTCACAGTAGCACTGTGCCTGAGGCTGCACAGAGAGACCAAGTGCTGCCAGGGTTTGGCAGCTTGTTGGCAAGGAGGTTAGAGAGTGAAGATTGGTACCCTGCACCCCACTGCCAGTTCCCTGAGTCCCCCCACGTTTTGTGTTCCAGCACTCTGAGCACTCACATGGGTGGATGCTCTGTACCCAGAGCTCAGAGCTCTCCTGAGACCCAGGGTCTCATTCTGGCTATGGTGCGGAGGGTTTGACCACAAGCCCTGTCCCCCTCTATGGGGAGGCTGCTGGATCCTGGGGGATGAGCTTGCCCCTGGGGCTGGTCTCTGCTGCCACATAGAGCACACAGCAGCAGCCTGTTGCGGTGAGCAGGGCCAGCACGCAGGCGTTGGGCACTGTGCAAGATCTCGTGTTGTACGGCGAGTGAGGATTGGCCCAGGAATAGAGCCAAGTAAGGTCTGATAAGGCAGGATCCACCCACAAAGGGCGGCACTTGTTAGCCCCTATATACGGGAGTGTTACTGTTTAATAAACGCCATTTTGCCATCCACCACATTGGTGTCGGTGTCAGCGGCCCAATGGTCGGGGTTTGATCATTGTGCCAGCCAGCCGCCGGAGGTCGGTCACCGGGAGAAGGCGACAGCAGCCACAGAGGGATATAAGAGGTTCTAAAGAAAAACAAGGAAGGTTTTCTTCCTTGTTGAGGTGAGGGAGCCCTGGCAGGGGCTGCCCAGATGGGCTGTGGAGGCTCCTTCTCTGGAGACATTCAACCTCAGCTGGATGAGTCCCTGTGTGCCCTGCTCTAGGTGCTGCTGCTCTGGCAGGGGGGTGACACTGGGTGAGCTTTCCAGGTCCCTTCCAGCCCTTGAGATTCTGTGACTTGCCCCCTTCCCCTGCCTACCTGCCTGTACCAGGTCATCCACCTCCCCACTGCATCGCAGCGGGACTGAGCTGAGCACCCCGGCAAGAGCAGGCGATGAGCAGTTTGGGGCACGGAGAGACGGCTACACAAGAAATACACTTTTATTAAGGAAGCGCTCTGCAGAGGTGCCAGGCTCTGTTGTACCAACCTCATCCCCCCCACTCTGCCGGGCGGGACGCGGCTGCCCAGCGCGTTCCTCCCAGCCAGGAGCAGCGGCAGGGAAGGCGGCATCGGTCGAAACCAGCTCGACCCCCCGCCAGGCACGGCGCGGCCACAGCACCACTGCCGATGGGGAGCCGTGCGTGGGGCCCAGGGCTGGGCACGGGGCTCGCTGCCGGCGGGAGGGGGGCACAGGACACGTCTCTGGCAGTGTTCCAGGTGCCGAGCAACGACAGCATCTGTCCCCCCGTGCACCGGGAGCCCCCTGGGAGCGAGCGGGGCGTGGGAAGCGAGCGGCTCTGTTACTGCGGGTGGGATATACCGTGGGTACGTCGAGTACAACAAGCGCTGCTTATGCGGGCAATAATACTGCTACAAAAGAGGGGGGAGAGGATGTGCCAGGCAGGGAACCACCTCCCCCCACCGGGGCTGGCTCCCCGCAGCCCTGCCCTGCGCGGGGAGGGCGAGCTGCCAGCGCTGGGCAAGGAGCAGGCGGCAGTGTGTGGATGGGGGAGGACTGGGTCCCGTGGATGGGGGAGGCTAAAGGGGGAAAAAAAGGGGTGAGAAAGATGGAGGCGGAGAAATGGAGGCTGTGGGCTCTTGCAGTGCCCCCTGCCCAGTCCAGGCTGCCGCGTGTGCCGGCTGTGCCCAGCACGTGTCCTTCCAGCCGGTGCGGGGCCGGCACCTGGCTCCCGGTCACTGCACGGCCTGAGCGGGTGCAGCAGCTGCCCTGGGCGGCTCCAGGCCGGCTTCTCGGCTCTTCTTCCTGGGAGGCTTTTTAATGGGGGTTTTCTTGGCCGTTTGCTCGCCGGGGAGAGCCTGGTCCTGCCCATTGACGGTGTTGGGCAGGACGCTCTTGGGTTCCCCTGGCACCGGCTCGGCCGTCCCAGGGATCAGTTTTTGCAGGTGGGGAGAGGTGGGCAGCAAGGGCTTGCTGGGCTTCTGGCCACTGACGGCCGCCGAGCGCTTGGCTTTCTGCGGAGGGGTGGGCTTCTCCCGCTGGGCACCCACCCCGTTTGCCCCCTTGTTGAGGCTCTGAGTCTTTTCCTTCAGCTGGGCGGCCAGCTCAGAGGCCAGCTGGGGGTGCAGGGGCTCGGAGCGGGGCTTGCTGCCGCCGGGGCTGCGAGGAGCATCCCTGCTGTCCCCGCCCCGCCGCTCTGTCTGGAAGGCTCCCATCTTGCGGAAGGTGTTCTGCACCACGCCGTTGACGCTCTCCGTAGGCTCTGAGCTGCCTTTGCTCCTCTGCTTGGGCTTGGAGGGTGACTGGGGCTCCCCGACGAGGCCGGCTTTGCCCTCGGGGACGCCGGGCTCCTTCGGCTGCTTCTGCCCTTTCTCCTTGCCTCGCACGCCGCCCTTCTCCTCCGCCCGGCCCTGCAGGCCGCCCGACGTCTCGCTGGGGCTCCTCTTCCTCTTGGCCAGGCCCTGGCCTTGCTCGGGGCTGCCGGAGCGGGTGGCTGCCGGCTCCGGGGACCGGCTGGGTGCCGGCAGAGAGTTGGACTGGCCGGAGTTGTATCTGCTGTGGATCCAGGAGACTTTGGGCTTCGTGGCCGGGTCTGGGGGACGGGGCTTGGTCCTTTCTGGGGACGGCGGCTTCCCGGGGCTGCGGGGCTCGGCAGGGACGTCCTCCTCCTCCTTGGACTGCTTGGAGAGCCGAGCGACCCGGGCGTAGAGCGCGGCCCCGGCCGAGCCCGAGCCGCAGGACGAGCGCTCGCTGTCTGAGGACTTGAGCAGGGGCATCTCGCTGCTATCGGCTGGGAAGGCTCTAACAGAGCCCGTCTCCTTCAGGAACGTGTATTCACCCGCTTCCTCCCCCCCAGCCGGGGCCGCCAGCTTGTCCCCGGGGCTTGCCGTTGTCCCCCTGTCCCTGCTGTCGCTCACGCTCTCTGTGGGAAGAGCACAAGGGGATGTCAGGATGACATGAGGTCAGGACCGAGATGCTCCTGGCAGCGCACCCCAGCCAGGTCCTCCCCACACCTTGGTGTGTCCCCAGGACCCGCCATTCCCTCCTCTCAGCCAGGGACTCCAGCACAAGAGGGCTCATAAAACAACCCTGGAGCAGCAATTGCCAGAGGAGGGAGCTCTGCAACCGTGTGTGAGGCAACATTGGCTCATCCTTTCACAGGGTGACAGTCCCCCTGGCACAAGGGTGATGCCTCTTCACTGAGCAGGAGGTGGTCCCCACTGATGTCCCCAAAGTCAGTCCCCCTGCTCACCTTCGTGGGGGACGCAGTACACTGGCCCCTCATCTGTGGTGTCAAAGGAGGAGAAGGAACCACGGGATGACCAGGATGGGGAAGGCTGCTCCACCACAGAGGGCGGCTCGATGAAGCTGCAGTTCAAGGTGTTCTCCAGGTCATGATGGGCCACTATGAGGGTAAGGAATTGATGTTAGTGCCTGACCCTACAGTCCCCATGCCAGCCAGGGCGTGGGGTAGAATCACACATTTGTTTTGGTAGGAAAAGTCTTTTAAGCTGCTGCAGTCCCAGCCCTCCCCTCACCCTGCCCAGCCCAGCACTGACCCACAGCCCTCAGCACCCCACGGCTTTGGGATCCCTCCAGGGCTGGGCACTGCCCCAGCTCCCTGGGCAGCCTGGCACAGGGACTGACACCCCTCTCAGTGAAGAAGCTTTTCCTGATATCCACAATAAACCTCCCCTGCACAGCCAATGGAGTGCTGGGCACAGGGGCAGCATCCCAGGCATGGGGACGTCTCTCACTGTGCCTCCCCACCGGGTTCCCCAGCCACGTGCCCACAGAATCAACCAGCAATGGTGGTGACCAGCACCCCTATGCATGGGGACAAGAGGTTGTTGGTAGCAGAGCCCATGCAAGCTTTATACCTCTCATCTCTCCTCACCTCTCCATGGTAGGTCTCCAGTTGCCCAAATTGAGGGAAAAGCCACCCCAAACCCTGGGTCCCACAAGGACCTGGTGAGCATCCCAACAGCCACCCATGAGCTGAGCAACCTGTCACAGCCACCTCGCCAAGAAAGCCCTGGCACTATGACCGTCTCCTTCCCAGGGAAAGAAAGGAGCTGCCAGCTTTAACTGCACTAACTTCCACTTCAGCATCGACATTGGCATTTTCCTGTCCCTTCTGCTTCTGCAGGAGGAGGTAGAAGGATGGCAAAAGGATGTCTGTGGAACCACTGTTTTCTCCCCATTCTGCCACCATTCCACCCCTTTGGCAGCTCTGCCCACCTGGCAGCCGAGGAGGAGCATCCCCTTCCCCCAGAGCTGCCCCTCTGCTGCGGGGGCTGAGTGGAAGAGAAAAACCACCAGAGAAGAAAAGAGGTTCAAAGGAAGAGGAAAAACTTGAGGTTCAAACGATTTCCTGTTTCAGTGGTTAAAAACCCAAACAGCAAAGCTGAGCAGTGCCAGGGAGGGACTGCTGCCGGGCTGAACGCTTTGCTGGACAAGTTCACAGAAGCACAGAAGGGAAAGGGGTTGGAAGGAACCTTTAGAGCTCATCCAGTCCAACCCCCCTGCCAAAGCAGCTCCCACCTAGATCAGGTCACACAGGAACGTGTCCAGGTGGGCTTTGATGACCTCCAGAGAAGGAGACTCATGTCCCAGCCCACCCTGCAGGGCTTCTCCAGGTACCTTCAGCATCATCCTGGGTGCCCACAGGACTGGGGCAGCACCCAGCTGGGTGGTGGGGATTGAACCTCCCAGAGAACCAGGCAGCAACCAGATGCTCTTGTTCCATCGCCTGCCTGCCCGCTTTTGTCCCCTGGGACTGGTGGCAGAGCAGGGGGGGCTGCAACATGCCTCTCCCAGGCAGCCTCACCCAGCAGCAGCTGGACACTGCTGCCTGTAACCTCTGCTTGCACGTCCCAATCATCTCAGCTGCACTGCAATTTCCTGCTTAGATTGTTTGATTCTTGCACCACGTCCCTGTTTTACAACAAAAGACCTCTGAAATGTTACTGGGATGCCCACAGGAGCATTTGTTGTGTTCGAGGGAGCCTGGCTTCAGGGATGCAGGGTCGTTAAAGTGCCCGCTTGGCCCTGCAGAGCTTGGCTGCTCGGAGAATGGGGGAAGAAAGCAAAGAGGATGGGGGAAGAAAAATGCCAAAGCAGTGATATTTAAAGAGCAAATGGCCTAGAGAAAGGGAAGCAGCAGTTTCAACATGGCTTTCCTTGTAATAAAAACCAAACAGGGAAAATTAAAAGCAGGCGTCTGGAAGCGGATGAAGGGAGCTGCTTCCTGAGAGGAGGCGTGACGAGGGGCTGGGGCTCGCCAGGCCTCTCCGGGACTTAGATGAGACCTAGGATATGGCCAGAGGATGAAAAGAGGGTGTGCAGAGTGCTTGGAGCCAGGTTTGAGGATACACCTTGGGCTGATGGGGCTGGGAGAAATGTGCCCTCCTGCTGCTGCTCATTGTCCAGCTTCCACAGCGGCTGATGGCTCTCAGGACTGGGAGGAAGCAGCAAGCAGCCGCAGAAGGGCTGTGGGAGGGTGGCCAAAACCCCCCCTGGTTGCCACCTCCCTCCCTCCCTCCTCCGCTGCTCATTCTGAGCTCTCTGTGGTCAGCATCGCCCTTGGCTGTTTGAGCTTTGCTGCTTGGAGAGGTGGGGCGTAGGAGCAGGAGCTGTGTGGTGCAGAGCTCGGGTTCATCACTCTGGGGCAACACACAACTGAGACCCATGCTGGTGCTGCTGATGTCCCAAGAAACAAACCCTGTGAAACTCACACACAGGGTGAGTCTGCCCAAACACTCAGGCCCAAACCCTGGCACCACAGTCCAGGCTGTGCAGGCTGCCAGCTCGGGTGTCATCCCCACGGAGATGCTGCGGATGGATCCAAAGCTGCTGCCAAGGCCAGGGAGTAGCTTTTGAGGGGAGCACCTGGAGCTCCAGGCCCCCCATGAGCTTTGGCAGGGCTTCAAGACCTTCTGTCTCACCTGGGAAGGTTCTGCCACACATGGGCTTTTGCTTGCTGGTGGCAAGCGCGATCATGTTTGAGCCCAGAGGGTAAAACCCACCCAGTGCCAGCAAATGCACGGCCACAGCTCTGCAAAGCCATGAGCAGGTCCACAACCACCTACCAGGCACCTGCAGCTTCAGCCCACACCAGCTGCCCTGTGACATCTCTGCAGGGTCCTGAGCACTTCCAGCGCTGAGCTGGTGCTCGGGATGGGGCATTTCATCATCCCCAGACCCTGTTTCTGAGGCAGGGCCACCGTGGGGAACAGGCAGCTTCTGCCAGCCCTGCGCCAGCCACTGTGGCTTCCAGCTAAGCCACGTGCTGATGTGGCACCACGGTCGCTGGGCATCACAGGAACACGGCTGCTGCAGGCACCCACCCCAACTGTGCCACTCATTCGAGGGGCCCCCCAGAGCCGGTGGGGGCTGGAGGCATCGCAAGACCATGCACCAGAGGGCCCGGGAGCTGCCAAAACCCACCAGCGGCTCCGTTGCGCAGGATAACACCAGGAACACAAGGCAAGCCCTGAGCAAAGCTTTTCCGTCCGGTGAAAAATCATCCCCCAGCCCCACAGCCGGGCTGCTGGGGCCCCGAGACCACCCTGAGCACCCCCCCAGCTCTGGTGCTGCACCCTCAGCCTCTCCGGGCCGCTGCCGCCCTGTTTACACAGCACAGCTGGGCAGGCGCCAGCGGCCTCCAGGCCGGCCCTCCCAGCGCTCCCCTGCCCTCACTGCACACAGCCACCCTCTGTCCTCCTCCAGCCCTGCCTGGCCCCTTCCACAAACACAGCCTCTGTTAGCTTCTGTTATCCTTGCAGCAGGAATGTTTCCCCAGCACGGCGCACCCCGCTCCGGGTCAGGGCTTTGCTGTGCCCCACGCTGCACAGAGTCATCCCCCCTGACTTTGATGCTGGAGCTAGGGCACAGTGTGCTGGGCTGGGCTGGGCTGGGCTGGGCTGGGGGCCACCTCTGTGTGCCACCTGCCATGGAGGATTTGGCCTCAGGCAGCTGCTCGGGCCATCCCATCAGCACTGCACCACAGGGAGCTGCTGGGCATGGGAAGGGGCATGGCGCCAGGACCCCATCAGTGCAGGGAAGGGAGAGCTGCCTTTCCTCCCTGGGTTATATGAGAGCCCTCTGCAAAGCAGCACATCCCCAGCTCCTCACACTGGGATGGGCACGGGGAGGGTTTGGAGTGTGCAGCTGGCTGGAGGCAGCGGGTCCCCAAAGGCCCTATCAGCTCCAGGTCAGGGGCTCTGTCCAGTGCAAGCACCCCCCTACAAACCCAGTCTGTGTCTATGCAGTGTGAGGAGCTCACCCCAAGTCTCTGCCCTTCCATCCTCTGCTGTGCACAGCAGCAGCGGGGGCTCTGCACCCAGCTTTGATACATTGGTTCCATGCAGAGCTGGGGCAGGACTAGGTCAGGACTGCAAAGGCAAGTGAGGTGTTGTGCTGCCGCAACAGGGACCATCCATCTACCTGGGGATCCCAAAACCCTCACAGAACAGACCAGCAGGCCTCCAAGCACCACGTAACCACCCTCACCGAGGAAAGCCACATGCTTTGGGACCAAGAAGCTGCCGACTGAGAAAGGGCTGAGCCCAGGCAGCTCGCACCGAGCCGTGCCACTGTCCCAGGGCCCTGTGCGTCCCTGTCACCGCTCGCAGCACGGTGCTGGGGCTGCAGAGGATGCTCTGAGTCACGTGTGCTGCCCTGCCAGGGGTAAAGGCCCTGCTGTTTGGTGCTCTGCCCTCTCCCCAAAGCCCAGCACCTTACCCACGACCTTGGGTAACTTCTGGCGGCGCAGGGGGATGCGGGGCAGCTTCATGCTGATGCGACTGAAACGCCCGCACAAGCATCTCTGCGGCTTCTTGGCTGCTGCCGGGTCCTGGCTGGAGCTGCAGGAGAAGGCAACAGCCCCATCAGAGTGGCACCAGGCCCTGCCCCGCGGTGGGCACGGCCTCCCGGGGCAGAACAGGGACAGCCAGGAGGATGCTGAGGGCATGGGGCGGCTGGGGACCTGCTGGGGCTGTTGTAACAGCTTGTACCACACTGGGATCCAGAGCAGTGCCAGGGGACNGAAAGGGCTGAGCCCAGGCAGCTCGCACCGAGCCGTGCCACTGTCCCAGGGCCCTGTGCGTCCCTGTCACCGCTCGCAGCACGGTGCTGGGGCTGCAGAGGATGCTCTGAGTCACGTGTGCTGCCCTGCCAGGGGTAAAGGCCCTGCTGTTTGGTGCTCTGCCCTCTCCCCAAAGCCCAGCACCTTACCCACGACCTTGGGTAACTTCTGGCGGCGCAGGGGGATGCGGGGCAGCTTCATGCTGATGCGACTGAAACGCCCGCACAAGCATCTCTGCGGCTTCTTGGCTGCTGCCGGGTCCTGGCTGGAGCTGCAGGAGAAGGCAACAGCCCCATCAGAGTGGCACCAGGCCCTGCCCCGCGGTGGGCACGGCCTCCCGGGGCAGAACAGGGACAGCCAGGAGGATGCTGAGGGCATGGGGCGGCTGGGGACCTGCTGGGGCTGTTGTAACAGCTTGTACCACACTGGGATCCAGAGCAGTGCCAGGGGACGCTGGCAAGGCCAGATCTGGCCCCAAAACATCCACGACACCCGGCCAAGGCCCTGAATCTTCAAACACCCATAAAACCATCCCAACCCAAAGCCAAACACGTGGCTGCTCTTTATTTGCTCCCTGGTTTTGCAGCGTCCTGGGGCAGAGGTTTCGAGCGGCTCCACGTGCTGAGGCAGAACAACGCGTGAGAGCCGCCGTGGCCCTGGGGACGCTGCTGGGACATGGCTGAGCCAGCTGGCTGGGCACGCCGGGGGGGTCTGCGCAACCCAGGAGATGGGATGCTCTGTAGAGTCATTTCCCCTCTCCCTGTGTGATGTTTCACCACACGGGGCTGCGTTGGTGCTTTTATCCACAGGATAATTACAGGCAGCCCCAGCCTCGCCGAGCCAGATGTGCCGGGCTGGGATGGAGCTGGCAGGGCTGCAAGGGGAGGCTTCTGGAAAATTCCTGTGCAGCAGCTGGCAGTAGGAAAGGAGGCTTTCACTGCAACTGGAGGAGGTCCCGTGGCCCACTCATCCCTTGCTGAGCAGCACAAGGCTTCCAGCGCTGCAAGGGGGCTGTGATCCCCATCTCTGCCCCATGGCGGGATGGCACCCAGTGCTGCCAAAACGCTGCTGGGATCCCGACCTTGCTGCAGTAACTCGCTCTCCCCGCCTCAAACGGCCTTGTGCTGCAGCCCATCGCGCCCCCTGGTCTCACCCCACGGACCAGGGGTTTGTTCTAGGGATCTTGGTCACGTCTCGATGCCCTCTTACTGTATTTTAGGCTTCCCATTTGAAGATCAGCTCCAGTTCCCCAGAAACTGGAGGAGACCTTTTGGGTATTCAGCAAGTCATGGCCCACAAGAAGGAAACAAAGTCAAGGGAAGGGGGAAAGACGTCCCCAGGCCGGGCTCACCCCCGAGCCTCTCCATCACCCTCCTTAGCTGGCTGCTGCCCTGAGGACGCAGCGGGACCCGCTCAGAGCCCAGGGACCAGCAAGGTGCACGGTATGGGGCAGGCAGCCCTGCTGTGCCTCAGCTTCCCCCCAGCCCTGCTGTCAGCCCCAGCCCCAGCCCTGGCCGCCGCCGGCCCCAGCCCCACATCCCTCCCCTGGCTCCGCTTGGCCTTGGCCCCACTCACCCGCAGCCGTCATCCTTCTTGCGGCAGACGCAGCAGCAGCAGAGCAGTGAGAGCAGGAGAATGAGCAGCAGCGCGAGGAGCGCTCCCGCCCCGATCACCCCCATGCGCTGGTTGGCCTCTGCAAGGCAAAGGTGGTGGCTCAGCGTGGGCGCGGGGTGCCGTGGCAGCGCCCGGCGCCTGCCCAGTCGCACTCACCCATGTGGCAGGCGCCCGTCAGCGGGTCACACGCGCCGTCGTGGCAGCTGCAGGCTTCGGCACAGTTGGCTCCGTAGCGGCCGGGAGGGCAAGTCAGGTTACAGCTGGAGGGAAAGGGCCGAGTCAGAGCCATCCCCACCCTGGCATTTCTGCAGCTGCCCCCCTACTCCCATCCTCAGGGAGCCCACTGCCCACACAGTGACTTCAGGGAATGCAGCCTGGCTGAATCTCCGGTGCTGCTGCTGCTCCCCACGTTGAGCTTTGACACCAAACTGGGAGCACTGGATGATGCACCAGAGGCTGAGCTGCCAGTCAAGCTGGAGAGTTGGGCACAGAGGAACCTGCTGAGGTTCACCAAAGACAAGGGCAGAGTCCTGCAGCTGGGAAGGAACAACCCCCTGCACCAGCACAGGCTGGGGGTGACCTGCTGGAGAGCAGCTCCAGGAGACAGACCTGGCAGTGCTGGNTGTCAGGAGGTTGGGGCAGCGGTTTTCTCTATGGAACTTAGCAACAGGACAAGGGCTGATGGGATGAAGCTGCAACACAAAGAGTTCCGTTGAAACATAAAGAAAAAATATTTCCCTGTTGAGGTGAGGGAGCCCTGGCCCAGGCTGCCCAGGGAGGGTGTGGAGGCTCCTTCTCTTGAGGTTTCCAAACCCGCCTGGACACATCCCTGTGTGACCTCATCTAGGTGGGAGCTGCATTGGCAGGGGGTTGGGCTGGATGGTCTCTAAAGGTCCCTTCCAACCCCACCATGCTGTGATGCTGTGATCCTTCTCAGGATGAAGGAACCTGTGTTTGGATGCTGGTGCATCAGGGACTCCACAGCAGCAAAACGTTTTGCTCAAAGCTCCCTTCCGACTCCTGCTGCTCCGTGATTCTGTGATTAGGCACAGCCGTTGCAAAAGGTCACGGAATCACAGGGTCTCAAGGGCTCGAAGGGACCTTGAAAGCTCATCCAGTCCAACACCCCTGCCAGAGTAGCAGCACCTAGAGTAGGTCACAGAGGAACTTGTCCAGGTCATTAGCCCATCAGTCATACCTGAAGACACCACAGGCAGCATTTCCAGCTCGGCTGGGCACTGACATGCCTGCAGCACCCTCCTGACGCCAAGCTGGGCTGAGCCACTGTGGGCACAGGCTGGAAAAGGGCCCAAATTGACTTGATTTTTAATTTTTTGTCCTCCAAGAAGAAAAAAAAAAGCACCAATTGAGAGGCCCGAAGGCATCAGCTCTGTCAGGGCAGAGCCTCCCCGCTCTGCTGCAGCCAGCACCAAATCCTCACCCGCCTGGCTGGGAAAACAACCTTCCTGGCAGCGTCCCCGCGGCGCCGGGCACACACGTGGACGGGCACCCGCTTGTGAGCACGGTGGGCTTTGAGCACACAGAAATGGGCATTGGGCAAAAGCTGAGCTGCCACGGTGGGACAGGATGGCTTTGGGGATGCCGGCGGCGCTGCAGCACACCAAACCCTCCGCCGGCTGCTCCCCAGTGGCGGCAGCATCCAGAGCCAGCGGGCCCTGGCCCAAACGCGCTCCCCCGGGGGCAGAGCTCAACTCCATTTCATGCTCCACTGACTCGCAAAGTGCCGCCTGGGCTGAGCCTTGTGCCCACCAAGTGCCACGTGCCAGCCGGGCTGGGCGCTGAGCTCCCGCAGCTGTGAGGTGGGAGCTGGGTCATTCCTCTGGCAGCCTAAAGCTCCTCACCCTGCCTCTCACACACACGGCTCTGCCCTGGGCTGGGGTGCTGGGAAAGCAGAGGGGGTTGGTTTATTTTTTTGCCGCAGAGGGTCCCAACGCCTGAGGGAACAGTGATGAGGACAAAAATTGCTCTGTGCACACCACAGATACTCCATCAGCCTTTCCTTTAGTATCCTCCTGGTGCAGAGCTGAGAGGACAGCCTTGCCTGGTGAGGACAGAATGGCTGTCTTACTGCCAGAAATCCCAGAATCCCAGCATGGGGACGGGGGCTTGGAAGGGCCCTGCAGAGCTCCTCCAGCCCAACTCCCTGCTAAAGCAGGTTCCCCTGGCTCAGGGGGCACAGGAACATGTCCAGGTGGGGTTGGAAACCTCCTGAGAAGGAGCCTCCACACCCTCCCTGGGCAGCCTGGGCCAGGGCTCCCTCACCTCAGCACCAAAGGACTTGCTCCTTGTGTTTAAGAGGAAGTTTTTGTGTTCCAGCTTCATCCCATCACCCCTTGTCATGTGACTGGAGATGACAGAAGAAAGTGCTGCTCCATCCTCTTGACATCATCCCAGCACAATTACATGCTGCTGACCAAACCACTGCTTTGCACAGTCCCAGGGATCTGCCTGGCAACAATTTCCCAGCCCCTGGCACAGCTCAGCCTGTGGCCACAGCTCCAGGATGCTGCTGGAGCCGGGGCTGTAGCCCCAGCAGCCTGGTCCCCAAGCTGCTGGTGCTGTGCCAGGGTCTCCGAGCAGCTGAATCCCTGCACTGTCCCCAGCACGGTGCCGAAAGTGCCACCACACATCACTGCTAAGCACCAGGACCCACTGACCTCTGCCTTTGCTACCAAAGGGGGCAACAATGCCCGGGCTGGGCATCCTGAGCTGGTGCCCAGATGGCACTTCTGGCAGCACCAAGTGGTTGGCAAAGCCACAGCAAAACCCCACTCAAAATGCAAAACCACTGGCTGTTTGTGTTGCCCCGAGTAAAACGCTGGCACTGGCAGGATGCCAGCCCCAGACCCCTGTCACTGCCAGCACCCTGGCACTTCACTGCTGGGAAAACCCGAGCAGCACCCAGGCAGGAGCCATGGGAGCTGCCTGTGTGCCCTGGTCTTGCCTTGTCAAACAGCACTTCAGTCCCAGGCTGGAAAACATCACCAGGGGATGTGAGCAGGCCGTCCATGTCCCCTTTTGCCCCTTCCTTGGGCAGAGGGAAAGGGGAAGGACTGGGGGGCAGTTCCAGGGAGTGAGGAAGACCCCGGCCAGAGCCGCCGCTCGCAGCAGGAGCGCCCTGCAGCCGCCACGCTCCTGAGGCTCTTTGCTATTCCGGGTTGTGGTTTTCTCTCTCTTCCCAGCCAGTAATTCCACCCTGGACTTCAAACCAGACCAAACCACCATTTTGTCGGCAGCATTTGTTTTTGCCAAACAGACATTTCCTCGAGCAGAATTGCCACCTTGCTGCCTGCAAGCCCATCCCTTCCCCTCTGCCCCAGAACTCATCCCAATCCCCGCCCCTGGGCGCGCTCCCACCGCAGGAAACTTCTCTGCTGGGAAGCGTGTGGGGCACAAATGGGCACGAGGCACCCGAGTGTCGCCGCTGCCCTGGGGGCAGCCACGTGTGCTCGCCGTAGCTCACTCACTAGGTGCCGTGGGAGCCCGGGTGGCAGAGGCAGCGGCCGGTCTCGAAGTGGCACTGCCCGTTCACGCAGTCGCTGCACACGAAGGCGCAGTTCTCCCCGTATGTCCCGTTCCGGCACTTGGTTTCACACCTGAGGAAGGATGAGAGCAGATGGTTGGAGCACCCACAGCCCACGTGAAGACGAGGATTCCAGACCCGTGTGGGTGCTGCAAAGCCCCAGAAATAATCCTGGGGACAGAAGCCTGTGGGAAAGCATCTAATCTTGAGAGCTGAGCCCCACTACAAGCACACAGCATTACAGGGGGGCAGGGGGCTCACAGGCTCCCTCCAGTGCCACAGCCATGCCAGCTGGCTCAACCCATCCCTGCCCACTCCTCCTGGTGTCAGAAAGCTGCAGCCACCTCCTCGTGCCTGGCAGGGAGAAGCAGAGAGCCTGGGTACCGCTCCGCCAGGGCCCAGCCCTGCCCTGAGCCACACTCACCGGTCTCCGATCCAGCCGGGGTTGCAGTGGGAGCACTTGCCATTGATGTGGTTGCAGGTGTGACCGTCCTTGCAGGGGGGACACAGCTTCTCACAGCCCTCTCCGTAGAAGCCGGGCGAGCAGGGCTGGTCGCACTTGGTGCCGTTCCAGCCCGCCTCGCAGGTCAGGCAGCGCCCGTCCGCCACGGTGCAGGGCTGCAGGCTCTTGCACTGCCCACACCTGCAACGGCCCGTCAGGGAACAGCCCTGTCACCCCACGCAGCACCCCCAAAAACCTCCCGCCACCACCTCCCCGCCGAGCCCCACGGTGCCACTCACCGCCTGCGGCAGCCTTGGCCGTAGAAGCCGGCCGGGCAGGGCTCGCGGCAGTACTTGCCCCGGTAGCCCGGCTCGCAGGTGCAGGTGCCGTCCACCTGGTTGCACTTGCCCTTGTAGCACTGGCAGTAACGGTCACAGCGGGGCCCGAACGTCCGCTCCCGGCACTGGCAGCGCCCCGTGAACTGCTCGCAGGGGGAGTTGTTGCAGGAGCACTGGTTGTTGCAGCCGCGGCCCCACCAGCCCGGCTGGCACAGGCAGTTGCCCGTCTGCTGGTCACACTGGGAGTTGTGGCTGCAGTAGCAGGAGCTGGAGCACTGAGGGCCCCACCAGTTGGGCTCGCAGGTGCATTTGCCCGTCTTCTGGTCGCACTTGCCGTGCTTGCAGAGGCAGACGCTCTCACACTTGGGGCCCCAGCGGTTGGGGTTGCAGGTGCACTGCCCCGTCACGTCCTCACACTGCCCATTGGGGTGGCAGCTGCACATCTCCTTGCAGTCGGGACCCCAGAACTGCCGGGGGCACTCTGCAGGCAGAGCCATCAGCCGCGGGACGACCCCGGCACCACCCACCATAGGAGATCTGCCCCCTGCCAACCCCAGAACCCATCCACCCATCCACCACAGCCCCCTCCTCCCAGTGCACCCCATGGCAAGAGGAGACCCCTCCAAATGGATGATGCCCCTGGGGACAAAGCCCGGGAGGGGAACAAAGGCAAGAGCAAAGCAGCGTAGCTCCATCCCCCAGGCTCTGCTCTGAAAGGTCACCCCGGTGCCAAGCACAGGCTGGGTACTCACTGGTGTCGCAGTTGGCGCCGAAGTAGCCGTGGCGGCAGCGGCACTCGCCGGGCCTGACGCACACCTCGTTCTCCTTGCAGGTGAAGTTGCCCTCGCACACGGCTGACAGATGGACGGACAGATGCAGGCGTGAGTGTGTGTGCCAGCAGGCCCAGCCCTGATCCCCCAAAGCCCCAAAGCCCCGCAGAGCAGGGCAGGGACACACAGTGGCACCGCGGGTGCTGCTGAGCTGTGGTGCTGCCACCATCCTGGCAAGTAGCTGAGCAGGCTGGATGGGGTTCTCACTAGAAAAATGCCACCAAGCCTCCTGCCATCCTGTCCAGCTCCAGCCTTGCCACCAGCCTCCTGCCACCCAGCTCAACAGCATCCTTGCCACCAGCCAACCCAGCTCAACAGCATCTGCCACCAGCCTCCTAGCTCAGCCACATCCCTGCCACCAGCCTCTTGCCACCCAGCCCAGCCCTGCCCCTGCCGTGGCTGCAGCCAGCAGCAGCGTCCCTTGCTCAGCCCCAGGCCACTGGCAGAGGCTGGGGCAGAATGTGGACAGGGGGCAGGGGGGCTGTGGGCAGCCATGAGTCACAGTCCCCCTGTTCCCCTCCCTGTGCTTTAGTGGACTGCAGTGGTGTCACTGCCACCCCCACCACCACCTCTGAGACACGGCCAGCAGCCTCCAGGGGCCACCAAGGCCTCTCCCGCTGAGAGCAGCTTGTGCCGGGGCTGATGTGCAGGACGTGGGCCGGGCAGCCCCACGGTGCAGGCAGGCACAGGGTCTGGACACGTGCCCTGGACAAGCCTCCTCAGCCTCAGCCTCTGGGAGAGGGAGAGCAGACCACCCATCCCATCACCTTACCTGGCAGCTCTTAGACCTACGGTGATGGATACTATAGAAACCCCTAAAATAGACAGATCACACAGGTTAGGAGCAGTGAGTCTAACGGTTAGAGCAGGATGGGGAGGGGTGAGGAGACAGCTTGCTGCTGGGACCGTCCCCCCGCTGTCCTGGCTGACCCTGTCCCTGGCACCCAACGCATGCACCGAGCGGTTACGGGGGCTCATGCACTGTGGGTTAGTTGGTTAACGTGGTGTTTGCTGATGGCTGCTGCACAGAGCTGCTCCGGCTCTGCTGGGGCAGGGGGAGCCCGTGGGCAGCTGAGGCTGTGGGGTGAGGCACGGCGACCCCAAAACTGCCACCTGCATGGCAGTGGCAGCAGCGCTGGGGATGAGCTGTGCCGGGCTGAGCATCTGCGCTGGGCTCAGCATGAGCTCTGGTGAGAGCGGTTAATGCCTGGCCCTTGCTTGGGCTGCCCTGCCTGCGGGCTCACTGGCCCTGCCTGCAGCCTGCCCGCCCTGCCAGCCTCTCCTCGTGGGGCCACGACGGACACGTGCCAGGCCCTGTGCCTTCTCCTCACTGGCAGCTCTGGCTCGGCTCCGTGCGCTGCTGCGGCACTTGCAGAAAGCCTCTGAACCTCGTCCCTGCAGCTGCACCTTCCCCATCGCCCTGGGGGACACTTCCCCTGTCTCTTGGGTCCCAGAGCAGCATCCCTCAAATCTTTTGACTCGAAAGTTTTCTGGTATGGAAAGAAACCCTCCAGCCTGAGCGGGAGTGACGGTCCCTGCAGAGGATCCCACGAGGGGCTGGGGCACCTCAGGACATCGCTGTGGGGGCTCAGGGCTGGGCTCTGTGACCAGCAGCACCCCAACACTGGGGCTGAACACCCATCTATCCACACACTGCTGGCTTTGAGCACTGCAGGGAGGCAGGACAAGCCTCCAGTATCCCCAGGGAACTTAGCTGGAGGCAGAGGTCCCTTGGAACAGGGGGTCCCTAACTGCAAGGCACATCAGGGTGACCCCTGACAGCAGTGGTGAGGCCAAGGAGGGCTCAGTGAAGGATGGTATCAGCAGATGAGCAGAGGCAAAATGCCAGCACTTACCTATTAAACATTCGCTTCCTTGTTGCCTCCATCCTGGGCAGCACACGAGCAGTGAGGAGCTGCAAGGGGAAAGAAAACCCCACCACCAATGGTTATGACCCTCATGAACTCCTGGTCCTTCCCAAAACCCCAGCAGAAGCATCGATGCTGTGATGCTGTGATGGTGAGCAGTCCTGCTGCTGGTCAGGGGCTGCTGCACCTCCATGGAGCACACAGGGATGGTGGCTCCTCCTCCACCACGCCAGCAGCACAGAGCTGCTGGGAAGCTCCCGTGAGCACGGGCTGGGGATGCCTCAGCAGCAGGCCAAGGTGACACTGTGAGCCAGGACAGGACTGGCTCCTCCCATCCATCAGGAGCGTTGGAACAATAAAAGCCATGGCTGCAACCATCACTATAGAAATGATCCAAAGGTTCCTCAAAAGCTGGGAAAAAGGTGAAAGCTCTAAATGTCCCAGGGGACCTGGTGCCTGCAGCCAAGTGCCTGCTTGTCCTCCCTTGGTGCTGGCCCTCCCTGCTCAGGAGGCTGCTATGGTGAGCTGCTCTGCCTGGCTGCACCCCCTGCTGCACCCTGCTGTCTCCATGCTCCTTGCTGCCCTCCTCTGCCACATGCATCCGTGGCCAGGAGCTGGGAGCTGGCTCGGAAGGGCTCCTGCAGCCCCTGCACCCTCCCCATGGACAGGTCCCTCCTGGGCCAGCCCTGCCTTGTATTGCTGGGCATCCCAGCTCAGGGACCTGCATTTCCACCTTCTGGCTGCTGCAGAAAGGCTGAACACAACCCAAAGCCCGCTGCTTGGCCTGGGGATGGCACCCCAAAGGCAGGCTGGCATCCCTCCCCAGGGCTGGCATCCCTCCTAGGGGATGACTCCAGGCAGGAGCCAGGCAGTGCCAACTGCAGCAGCTGGGAAGTGTCTCTGAGCCCTCGGGTGTCCTGGAGTGCCAATGCTGCTGGAAGCACCATGCACAGCAGCATTAGCCAAAGCACTTCTGGCACAAACCTGACCACAGCCAACACTAGGATGGAGGTCTTAGACCCTCTTGCGAGCTCAGTCAGAAATCACAGAATCATAATGGTTGGAAAAGACCTTTAAGATCTTCGAGTCCACCCCCTCAGCTCACGCCGCCAGGCCCATCACTGAACTAACCCACAGCCCTCAGCACCTCATTTGCGTATCTTTGAATATCTCTGGGGATGGGGACTCTGTCCCCTCCCTGGGCAGCCTGTTCCAATGCTTTCAACCACCCTCTAGGTGAATAACTTCTTCCTGTTCTCCAATCTCAACCTCCCCTGGTGCAACTTGAGACCATTTCCTCATGTCATGTCATTCACTCCTGGAGAGAGACTGGCACCCTCCTCACTACAGCTCCCCTTCAGGGAGTGCTGCTGTCTGCCCTCAGCCTCCTCTTCTCAACAACCCCATTCCCTCAGCCCCTTCCCAGCACCCTTGTGCTCCAGCCCCTTCCCTAGCTCTGTACCCGGCTCTGGCCACGCTGCAGCCCCTCAGTGAGTGAGGGGCCCAGCACTGACACAGCCCTGGAGCTGCAGCCTCCCCAGGGCCCAGCACAGGGGACAATTCCTGCCCTGCTCCTGCTGCCATCCCACTGCTGATGCTCAGGACACATGGGGACTAAGCAGAGACACCTCATCCACCCTTCTTCAATGGCCCCCTGCAAGAGAACAGCTGAAGGGCTCTGGGTGCCGTGTGAGGAAGACACTGCCTGTGCTGTGACAAGGCAGGAGCTCTCTGGGCAGACAGCCCTGCTCATCCCGGCCTGACCCACACTCCCTGGGCCGCAGGAGCGATGCTGGTGGGGGGGTTACAAATGCTCCTTGCAGGGGTAAAAACTGTCTCAGTGGATGCTGCAGTCAAGGAAAACTCCCCCTGGGCTGGTCCAGCAGCAGCTGCCTGGAATGCATTTGCCTGCTGTGGTTTTTTTTTTCTCCCTTCCCCTTTTCCTCTTTCTGTGTAACAAACGCAGAGGAGGAGGAGACACAGAGGAAGCATTCGCTCACAACTCAGCGCAGTCACAGGACCGCGTCTGGCTGCCAGACCTGTGCCGTGTGCCGTGTGCCGGGGCAGGGCAGCCAGCCGCCAGCAGCCCCAAGTAAAAGCAGGTAGCGGCAGGTTGGATGCAGCTCCTGGCACAACACAACCCAGCTCCTGGCATGGCACAGTATGGCCCAGTATGGCACAACACAACCCAGCCTGACCCAGCACAACCCAGCCTGGCCCAGCACAACCCAGCCTGGCCCAGTCCGGCACGGCACGACATAGCCCAGCCCAGCCTGGCCCGGCCCTGCACGGCCCGTCGTGTCCCCTTGGGGTGGTGGGGGTTTTTTTTGCAGTGGACGGTGAAAAGTTGGAAAGGAGGCAAAAAAGAACCACAAAAATGATTCGAGGCCTGGAAAAAATGCCTCGCAGCCGGAGCCTAAAATAGCTCCATCTGTGCAGCCCGTGGAAGCAGCCACAGGCCCCACCACGGCAGCCGGCGCCTGCCCCCTGTGCTGGGACCCCCGGGCTCAGGTCAGGGCTCTGTGCACACGGTGTTTACAGCACAAACCACCTCCCTGAGGATGGGCTGGGATGGAGACAAGGGACTTCTCTACGAGAGGCTTCGGGCTGCCTTCCCTGGAAAGCCTCTGCAGCCGCAGCTGTGGTGTGGGCAGGGAAGGGGCTGCAGTGCCCTGACCTTTCCATGGCATTGCCAAAGCATCCCCCGTCCCACTTGGGCTTCATAGCATCAGAGAATAATTTCAGCTGGAAGAGACCTTGAAGCTCATTGAGTTCAGCCTTTGTCCCAGCCCTATCACCCACCAGCCTGTTGCCCTCAGTGCAACACCCACCCGTCCACCCTTTTGAAATGCAGTGCTGGGTGTTTTTTTTTTTTTTTTTTTTGGATGAAACGATTGCAGGTGTGCGAGGGGAAACCTCTTTGACTCAGAAAACAACTTCCTCCTTCTCAAACAACTCAGCCTGGCCACCGAAACAGGCACCGTGGCCGATGCACCAAAACAGGATCACCCACGAGGAAAGCCCCGAGCTGGTGGCTGGGAGCTGTTGCAACACGGTGCCAGGAGAGAAAACTTTTCCCTTGCCTGTGGGAGGAGGTGAGAGGCACAAGTGACCTGCAGCAGCGAGGACCCCCTCCCAGCCCACCCACTGCCTGCTGAGACGCAGGATTCACGCTTATCTTCCCCCTGATAGCTAATCTCTCCCTGCCATGCCCGCCACCCCTTGCTCAGCCCTCACCTCGTTTATCAAGGGCCTTTGACAGCCAAATGAACTCACTTCCATCACAAGGGGAGGCAGCTGGGATGTGGCACCGGGGAACTGGTGCTCCCAGTGTGGCATGGGGACTGCTCCTCCAGCACAGCCCACCTCAGGCAGGGTCAAAGCTGGCTGCAGAGGGGATTGGCATCTATCGGTGCCATGTATCTCACGGTCGAAGCTCCCACAGAGAGGGTCCTGTGTGCCCTCTGAGCACTGCAACTGGGATAACTGGGAGACAAAAGCTCTCTCCCGTCCCCCAGGGATGTGCCACTGCAGACACACACCGTGCAGACACATTTTCAGTGGCTTTTTCTTTTCTCCAAAGCATCACAAACACCAGGGAGAAGAGAAGAGCTACCTGTGAGATGTGGCTGGAGCACGGGAGCTTTGCTGGTGTGAAGGAAAAGGAGTGGGGATGAGGGCAGAGACAGAGCTGTGGTCTGCAGGGACAGGGACTTGATGCCAGCATTGCTCCTGGCAGACAGCCACGTTCTGCTCCTGCTGTCTCTAGGGAGGCAGAGTATTCTTCTTGCAGATGAACATCCTGCACTGGTACCTGAAGCACATCTCCTTCACCCCTGGCTGTGGGAAGGGCTCCAGAGGCAGGAGGGATGGATCCCTGTCCAGAGCAACACAGCCCCCCCACTAAACAATGGAGAGCAGGCTCACACCCTCAAAAGGAGAAGACAGACCCTGGGGCTCAGGTGGGAGCTGCTGCCTGGAGTCCCACATGAGAGCTCCCTGCTCTCAGCCCACCAGACAGAGCTGCAGAGGAGCTCTGTGGGCACACTGTATGTCCCTAAAGCCCAGAGCACCGCCACCACCTTCTCTAGCCACGTGGCTGTCCTCAGTGCTCCCCATCCTGCTGCTCATCCTGAGCTGAACACCTCCTCTCCCCATGTCACCCATCATTCAGTGCCAGCTAGCTCTCTCCACATAGCTCACAGGGCTTTTGGGACCACCAAGTCCCAGCCAGTGGCTTTGCCCCCTGGCTGATGCCAGCCACAGCTCCCTGACCCGAACCCAGCCTCAGGGTACAGGCAGAGATGCCCTGGTGCAGGCAGGAGCAGGATTGTGTACCTGAACGGAAACCCTCTGGGCAGAGAAAGCCAAGAAAAATAAGCTTAAAGATAAAAATTACCAAGAGAGAATGTCAGTGAGAGCAGGGCAGGGACAAAGCAATGCCCATGGGCACGGGGCTCTGAGCAGCCTGCCTCCAGAACAGCAGCTTCCAAAGAGGGTCCCATCAGCCCTGGTCAGAGAAGAGCTTCACATTTAGGAGGGTGTCGCATTGAGTGCACAAAACTTTTAACACCCAGTAGCTCTCACATGTGCCCCTTTCCTTGTGCCCTAAATGGTGCCTTGAATTGCTGTGTCTCAGGAAGTTGCAGGAGAGTTTGAAGCAGAATCCTCCTCTCGAGCCCTCCGAAAGCTGCAGCTGGTATCTCAGGAGGACACTTGGATGCACTTGGCAGAGCCATGTGGCCAAGAGTCCAAACAGTAGCTTTACCAAGCTCAGGCTGGAGACGTCGGCACCTCCTCTCCAGCCACTTCCAGTCCTCAGCACAGGGCAGGACCTGCAGCACCTCCTGCAGCTTCTGTGGCCACCAAATGGGTTTGGATGGTGACATCCCCCATGCCCAGGGCAACAGCACAGTAAAGGCAGCTGTGGGTGCCAAGCATGTGGGTGGGAGGGAGGGAGGGAAGAAGGGTTAGTAGAAGGGTGAGGGGTGCAAAGTGACACAAACATCACCTCAGCACCCTCAGGACCATCCCTGCCTCACCTTCTCTGCCTCTTGGGCTGCCCTCAGGCCCTGTTTGCCCCCAGCTGCCCATCCCGTGCTCCCCTGTCCTGCCCACCAGCGAGTGCCTCTCGTGTGCCCCCCGGCTGGCACAGGCAGCAAGGTTGAGCCCTGCCGGGTGCAGCATCTACCCCACATCCCTGCAGCTGCACCCAGGCTGCCACCCCCTGCACAGGGGACAGGGTACCATGAGCAGAAGGGGATATGTGCCCTCTGCCACCCTGGGCCATGGTGGCACTCATGGTAGGAATCAGCAGGGCAGAGGGGCTCCGGCAGCCTCCCCTGCTGAGGATCAGGCCGGGGCCGGGTGCTGCGGCCGCTCTGGCTCGGGAAATGCTTCCTTAGGAAGCTCAGCCTGTAACTTGAGGAGGGGGCACCAGCGCCCTGCGGCCCTGCTGAATGGAGCCATTATGCGGCCCCTCTCACTCCAGCACATGTTTTCCTTGTGGACTTGTCTGACCTCATGGGTGAGATGTAAAAGGTGCATTTATTGCCTGGGCCCCCCAGCAAGGGCAAGGGGATCCTGCTCTCCAAGGCAGGAGGGAGAGGCTGTGGGCCCTCTCCCCCCTTTGCTGGGGCCAGCCTGGCCGAGGAGCCTGGCCAGCAACGAGCCTGAGTGCTGGGGAGAAGCCTGGTCCGAGGTGATGCTCTGCAAAGCCATCCGGACCACTGGCAGCAGGGACAAGGCAGTGTCAGCTCCAGGGACCCTGCCCCCGGCCAACTGGGCAGGATGTGACCCTCAGGGACAGAAAGGCAGTGCCAGCACCCACCTTCTGCAGCTGAACTCAAAGGTTCTGGAGCTGTCATCTTTGCCATCCCAAGCAGCCCAGGGCAGCTCCACCAGGATGCCCAGAGCATCCCGCATCCCTCCAGCCGCTGCTTGGCAGTGGCACTGGCCCCGAGGGGTGCAGGACCACCCCCTTCCCCCCACTGCAACTCGATCCCCGGAGGCACCCGGGATCAGCTCCCCACAACAGAATCGGCCCCGGGGATACAGGATTGCTTTCCCTCCCCAGCACGACTCGATCCCCAGAGACAACCAAGACCAGCTCCCCACAGTAGGATCGACCTCGGGAGGTACAGGACCGGCCCCAGAGGGTGCAGGACCAGCCCCGGAGGATGCAGGACCGGCCCCGGAGGATGCAGGACCAGTCCCGGAGGGTGCAGGACCGGCCCCAGAGGGTGCAGGACCGGCTCCGGAGGGTGCAGGACCGGCCCCGGAGGGTGCAGGACCGGCTCCGGAGGGTGCAGGACCGGCTCCGGAGGCATCGATCAACGGCTCCCGCAACGCTCCCGGCCCCCGCGGAGTGCGGGACCGGACCCGGGGCACTCTGGACCGACTCCCGGCAGCAAGGCGAGGAGCAGGACCGGCCCCAGATTGTTCCGGAGTGTCCCGGACCAGCTCCCCACAGCACGCCCGGGGATCCGGACCGGCCCCCCCGCTCCCGGCCTCGCTCGGGCTGAGCTCCTCGCCCCTTGCCCGGTGCCCGGCTCCCCCCGCCTCAGCCACGCACAAGTCGGACTTTGTCCTGGAAGGCGCCCAGCGCCGTGTTTGACCCCGCGGGATAGAAGTGGCGAGTCCCCGTGTCGTCGTCGTTGTCCCCCCGAGCCCCATCGCGCCCCATCGCGCCCGAACCGCGGCTCGGGGGGTCCCGTCGCGTCCCGTCCCGTCTCCTACCCGCCGGCCCTGCAGACGTTCCTGCCGCGGGGGCTCAGCTCCTGCGCGGCTCCGCGGCTCAGCACCAGCAGCACCAACGGCAGCAGCACCGCGGCTCCGGCTCCGGCTCCGGCTCCGGCTCCAGCTCCGGCTCGGGCGCGGCGGGGCGGCCGCAACCCACGGGCCGCCATCACCGTCGGAGCGGCGGGGCCCGGCTTGCCCCGGCCCATCCCATACGGGGTCGGGAGCTGCCCGGCGCCGCCGCCGCCTGTCGCGGCCCCGGCTCCGCCGTGCCCGGTGCCNCCGGCCCGACCCGCCCGGCCGCGCCGCCCCGACGGCCCCGCGGAACCGGCGGAGGGTTGCCCGAGGGGGCGCAGAGCGGCTGCCGGTTCGGCCCGGGGGGCCGGTACCTCGCGGGAGTCCTGGCGGTCCGGTGGCTCCGCGCTTGGGATGGCCCCGGGGTCCGGCAGCCCCCCGAGTTCAGCTGTCCCGGTGCTCTGGCATCTTCATCAATGTGTCCAGCAGCCCCTGGACCAGCCTGTTGGGAGCCACGGAGGGACCCACCCGTGGGAGACAAGCGGTGCCTGCAAGTAGCAGGGCCATGGGGACCCTAAACAGGTACAGAAGGGCATCGGAGCAGCCACTGGTTAACCCACCATAAGGACACGGCCGGGAATGAGGCGGGGACATGCTGGGCACCTACACCCTCCAGCCAGGGCTGTCCCGCTGCCAGCCTCCTGAGCCTGGCAGTACAGCATCACTGAATTAACTGGCCAGGGCTCCCTCAGCCACCATCCCGCGCCAGCTGGCTTTCCACCTTCATGGTCACTGCAGAGATGGCTGCAGCTTGTCTGAGCTGCATGGAGATCTGACAGCTCTGTGGTGGAAGCATGTGATGGAGGGACACCCTGACCAGCTCCCATGTAGCAGCACAAATGCAGCCAAGCAGCTGCAACCATCTCCTGCCAAGCGCTGGCAGATGAGGAAAAGTGTATGGACAGTGAGCACCTCCTGTGGAGCTGACTCTGGGGCCCAACACACCTCCAGCAGCTTCCTATGGATATGGAGCCTTCGTCACAAGAGGCATGAGCTGGGCATCACCCTTCTGGACAGGATTAGTGAGTCCTGGGTGGTATCCTGAGCATCTTCTCAGCCCTGGGATCTCTTCATCAAGCAAAAAGTGAGTTTAGTGAGGATCTCACCACCACCATCCTTTGATGTTTGCAGTGTGCAGGGAAAGCTTCTATCCTGCTCAGACAGGATTCCCAACGGGGAAGTCTCTGGTGGTCACATACATCAGACTGCAAGAGTCTCACAGTGGGCAGCCACAGGCAGAGGCTCTTGCATAGAGCAGTGCTGCTCCTGGCAGCGTGTGTTTCCTACACTGGCTCTCAAAGAGCACCCCAGAAGCCTCTGATGCCCTGCAATTCCAACAGCCTGGGTCTGTAACAGTCCAGCCCAGCTCCTGCAGGGACCCCAGGTGCCCTTTGCACGTGTGATGCCACAGCAGCCAGGAGCCTTTGTGGTGTGAAGCTGGGAAGGCAAAGCTGAGCACATTCCACCTTCCCACTGAGTGACATCAGCACTGGGCCACGGGCAGGGGCTGGGGCTGCCTCCTCCCATGGCTGACATGGCACTGGCAGCACTCGTGCCGCAGGAGGAAACGTTCAGAGGCTCCCCCAGTATAACCCACTGACTTTCCTTTTCAGATCTGAGCTTTCACATGACCTTTTGACCACTGGGTAGCACCCCACCTTTATCCCCACTGCAGCCCTGGCACCTTCCCTGTGCCCCAGGGCCCCTTGCACGTGTCCATCAGCAGCACTGGAGAGCAGTGGTGCCTGCCTGGCTTCCCATGCCTCCACACCCCTGTCCTCTCCTTTGCCCCATCCTGCTCCCAGGAGCTGTCTGGAGGCTGTTCTCATCGTTGGGACAAGAATGCAATGATCCTGGTGGCCTGTCTGTGCTGGGGTGCCAAGAGCTGCCCTGGGAGGACTTGAGCTCAGGATTCCTTTGTTTGGGAAAGTCATCTGGGGAGGGGGTTCACTCCAAAGTTAGGCAGGAAGCTGGGCTCGGTGGCCTTACCTCCCTGCCTACCGTGGCAGCTGTGCCCAGCTGGAGCTGGGGCCTCTGGCTGTTTCCATAACCAGGATTCCCTTCCCATCCTGCTCTCTCCACACCTCGTGCCCCCTGTGCCGTGCTCCCTGGGCTGGCTCACACCCCCACACGCTTCCCCTGCTGCTGCTTTGTGGGAGAGGGCACTTGCTTTTGGCTGTTTCCTTGGCTTCCATGAACAGTTTTATCCCATGCTGCTCCATTTTTACCAGCTCTAACCCACACCAGGGCAGGGGTTGGGCTGTAGCCAGGAAGATAAGCTGGTCCCTCGGAAGCTGCTGCTGGCTGGTAGCTGGAGAAGCTGCTGAGGATGCTGCAGGGAGGAGGCAGAGAGGATCTGCAGAGCTCAGGGGGCTGTCACAGCTGGTGCTATCAGGAGTAGGGGATTGCATGGCCAGTGGGTATCAGCCACCCATCCTGCCTCTCCTCCTGGTCCCCAGGCTGCTGCCCATGCCTTTGTACCAGTGCCCTGAGGGGGGAGTCACATGAGATGAGGCCCTCAGCACTATCCTGCTGGGACACAGCCAGGCTCTGGCTCCTTGGAAGACCTTGTCCCCATCTTGCCAGGACACAGCCAGGCTCTGGCTCCTTGGAAGACCTTGTCCCCATCTTGCCAGGACACAGCCAGGCTCTGGCTCCCTGGGAGACCTTGTCCCCAGCCTGCCAGGACACAGCCAGACTCTGACTCCTTGGAAGACCTTGTCCCCATCTTGCCAGGACACAGCCAGGCTCTGGCTCCCTGGGACACCTTGTCCCCTGCCTGCTAGGACACAGCCAGACTCTGACTCCTTGGAAGACCTTGTCCCCATCTTGCCAGGACACAGCCAGGCTCTGGCTCCCTGGGAGAAGCCCTCATTCAGGTGTATGCTTGGGCTGTTTGTGATGTTTGAGGGCCAGGCTGCTGAGGTGATTGCTGCAGGGATGCCAGCTTTTCCCCTTGCACCTTCCCCTGCTGCTATAGCCAATCTCCTGGCAAGCAAGCAGCCTGCAGCATGAGCTACCAGCACACCCACACTGGAGCCCAAAACAAGCTCAGGAAAAGCTGCCCTGAAGTGGAGACATGCCGGGTGCATGTTTCACAAATGCAGATCTCAGGGTAGTGAGATGCTGTCTCTCAGCTGTTGTTCCTCTTTAGCCAGCAGTAGGAAGCTCCAGGGCTTGCAGCTCCCTCCCAGCCCACAAGGGACAGCTCCACAGCTTTTCCAGGTCCAGGCAAGTTTGGCCTCACTTGGTACAGCCCATCACAGCCTCCTTTTCCCAAGCCCTAGCCAGTGTGGAGCTGGAGGTGGCTGAGAGCACAAACCAACTCCTGCTTTAAGGCCAGGGCATTGAAGAACAGCCTGGGGACAGATGGCTGCTGAAAAAGAAAGAGACAGGAGCAAGAACAGGTATGATTTAATCATTTAACCATTCCCTGCAAATCCAGTGTACGACAGAGCTTGAGCTGGGGTCTGGCTCCTGGTAGTCCCACAGCCACCAGCCCTGGGCCATCGTGGGAGCCAGACAGACAGGCAGGAGCAGTGCAGAGATGGGGCTGGTGACCTCCCCACGCCTGTCCTGCCCCATGGATGTGTGTGCCCCAGGTGGCTTGAGCTTGACTTGGGGTGGTGGGAGAGCCTCGTCCTGCCCAGCTTTAGTCTCCTGGGGAGCAGCCAAGTGGTGTCTGCACTGGGACAGGCAGCAGGGACTCATCCTGGCCCTGCCCTGTGATCCTTCACAAAGCTGGAAGAGACCAAGCCCTAGCCCTGGCAGAGGCTGGAGGAGCTTCTGGCTGAGGCTAGCTTGTCCCCAAGCTACCCTGGAGCTGAGCCCATGCCATGAAGCAGGCAGCCAAACCTCCTCCTGCAATCCTGCAAGGGGAAAACCCTGGGACCCCTGAGGCAGGCAGGGGCTGGCAGGAGAGCCCCAGCATCTCCCCTAGAGCCAGTCTGGGGCAGGCACTGCTCAAAAGGCCCTGGCAGGGCACAGGGAGATCTCTCAGGGCAGTGCCAGCTGGGGCAACCCTACAGCAGTGAGCTCCAGAAGGTGTATCCAGTGGTTCAAACAGCAACAGGGACACGGCAACAGCGGCGGCAGGCGAAGGCACGGGAGGGAGGCTCCGGGCTGGGTGGCAGAGCCCAGGCTCAGGGAGTGAGGCTGAAGAAGCTGCCTGTGAGGAGCCTCCTCTTGACCTCCCTCCAGAGCAGGTCTCTCTCCTGGGTGGCCCTGTGCATGAAGCCCCTGTTCTCCTGGGCCCGGCGGGACAGGTAGGGCAGCACCTCCCGCACCGGCCCGTAGGGCACGTACTTGTAGACGGGGAAGCCAGCCTGACCTGAGGGCAGAGACACAGCTCAGGGAGGCAGCAGCAGCAAGACACAGAGCAGGGGAGAAAAAAAACCAGAGGGGAAAAAGGATCAAAAAGAAAAACCAGCCTAAAAGGAGATTAAAAAGAAAGGACAAAAAGCTTCCCCTACCCCTACGGCTGCACCACAGCCCTGGGGCTGAGGGAAGGGGCCAGCAGCAGCAGGGCAGGGGGCCTGGCAGTGGCTCCAGCTGCCCAGGGCTGAACCCACATGGGCTGGGGAGCTGCAATGTGTTCCCCCCTCAGCACAGGGTGGGCTGGAGGTATTGGGGAGGAGGCTGAGGGCCCTGGGAACGGAGGCAGCCAGGGCTGGGCCGGTTCAAGAAGGTCAACCAGAAGCATCAAGCGAAGGCATTTTTGTAGCATGAGCAGAGGCTGCAGACAGGCAGCCATCCCCCCAGCCAGGGGAATGCCAGGCCAGCAGCAGCCACGCTGGACAAGTGCCCAGGCTGCTTCCTGCTGCTCCCTGCACCTCAGGGCTGCTCTAGGCACTGCTGTGGGCGGCAGGATCAGCCCCTGACCTCAGCTGAGCTGCCTGGACCCTCTGCCTGGGCTCCTGGGAGTTCTGCTCCACTGGGCCAGGCCAGTGGCAGAGGAGAGGACAAGGTCCACAGAGGTTGTTGCCAGGTAGAGGAGTGCCCAGGAGCCAGTGTTCACCTCCAGCTGAGCAAACGATGCTCCCAGACCAAGGAGCACAATGGGCTCAGCACCTGCCAAGATCAGTCTCTGCCCCACACAGGAGCTCCCTGATCACAGCTCATAGTCCAAAGCAGGAATCTGCCTGCTCAGCCACCACACTCTCATGGGGCCTCCAGGAGACAGATGTGATTCTCTCCATCTACAGCCCCATCTACATCTTGCCCAAGCCCCACGCAGGGCTCCCAGCACCTCTCACAGCTGGGGAGGAGGCAGCAAGGCACTGCCCCTCAGCCAGACCCGCTCTCTGGCAAACCCACAGCTGTGCTCCATCCATCCTTCAGACCCTACAGGAGCTGCTCAGGAAGACCCCGCTCAAAGCAGGGCAGAGGCAGGTCTGTCAAGCCTCCTACTCCCAGCACTCACCTAGGGGAAAGGTGATCTGGTCACACATGCCCAGCAGCTGCCCAAAGTACACCTTCTTCTCTGAGGGATGGATCCCAAGCTCCATCATCCTGCAAGCCAAGCCTTGGTGTTAGAGGAGAGCCCAGACAGCAGATTAAACAGGAGCAGTGCATCCAACCAGAGGAGTGGGTATCACCTCCAAGCACGAGGGCATGGCACTGACCACGGCTCAGGTCGATGCTGGGCTGCAAAGAGTGGTTAGACTTGATGATCTCAGAGGTCTTTTTCAACCAAAGCAATTCTGTGATTCTATGGCTTGAGGAGGGGTTTGTTTTTAAAACAGCCTCTGGGCTGGTGAATGGGGCCATGGGGGCTGCCATGCTGTATCCCAGCTCCAAGCCCCAGCTAGGATGGGAGCTGGGATCCCACAAGGTGAGCACAGAGGAGACCAGCCGTGCCCCAGCACGTGGGCCTGGCAGTGGGAGCTGAGACCCTTTCAGGCCTTTTCCAACCTAAATAATTCCATAATCCCATCCTCTGATTCTATGATCTGACCACACCTCTGCTGGGACCCACATCATCCTGGAGCCCCCAGGCCCTGCCACGGCACACTACAGTCCCTCCCAGCACCCACCTGCGCAGGGTGAACTTCACCGTGTCCTCGTTGTGAGACGCCACCATCACGTTGGCTTTCCTGCTGTGCCTGATCTCCTCCAGCACGTAGTCCAGGCACCTGGAAAGAGGGCAGGGGGCCTGTGCAGCCAGGCTGCTCGAGCTCTGCTTGGTGGGGGCAGGAGGGAGGAGCAGGGCTGGGGCTGCTCTCTACCTGTGGTACATCTCATTGGTCTTCTCGTAGGTGGGGTTGATGGGATCCTCGTAGCCGATCTGGGCCGCCCTCTCTCGCTCCTGTTCCATGTAGGCCCCACGGACCAGCTTGGTGCCAAAGTGCCAGCCCTCCCGGCGGGACAGCTCCACGTCCACTGTCACGTTGTCATAAGCTTCCTGGGACCAGGGGGAAGAGATGGCACAGGGTCATGGCACAAGTGCCACCTCACAGAACCATGGGACCGTTGTGATTGGAAAAGACCTTAAAGATTATC
>WBNH01001665.1:5526-24402 GCA_013401255.1 Urocolius indicus | reverse complement strand
GGTGTGGATGTTGCTCTGTCTCCACTTTATTATGTTATGCTCTTATATCTGCTGGCATGAGCACCTCCTCTCTCTCTGCCCCGTGCCAGACCTTTCACTTCCTCTTCACTCCTCGTGTTACAATCCGGACACCTACTACACTTAAACATAATGGTATTTTATTAGGAGGCAGGGAATGATTTTTAGTCTTATCTGTGCAGTTCTAAGTACAAATAATGTTTTGTATCTATCTGTTTTCTTTAAGGACTAATACTACTATTAATATCAACAATAACAATACTATGCAAATATTAGTGATACAGAAAGCTTATTCTTGCAAGCACTTTCTTGTAACTGTTCATAAATACCAAGCAATAACTGGTTTTATTGTTTTATAAATATTCCTGTAAATAAGAGGATCTATGCTGACAATGAAAAATTATGCACACTGAAGAACCATTTTTATTGTTGTTGCTCTGAAGTACTAGTTTTTGAAATAATTTCTTCAGATATGTATTTCTTTTGTGAGTGTTTATCAAAGATGTTGACATAGTATCACCCAGTAATCCACAGGCTAGTCATCAAATTCTGCAAAAACTTCACTTCTGTGATATAGGAACAGTTTGAAGGTCATAATAATCTCAGAAGGTCAATTTCCTGAAGCACGGTTCAGAGGTTTTGCTACATGCAGGGCTGAACTTGATATTTTGCTGCAGCTTACTTCAATCAGGAGCTAACTTGTGAATAATCAAGAAATACTTCACAAATATTTCTAAGCTCCACTTTCCTAATCCAAAGATGTGATAGAGTGCAGCCAACCATGGTAATTCGACTTGTAACAAGTTATTATCAGATAGAAGTCATGTTGGTAGGCTGAAAGAGACTTTAAAAACTTCAAATATTTTCGTGAACAGAATATGCACTTTTCTAGTTGCCCATTTTCCCTAATATGTCATTTATCTGTTAGAACAGAGTCTTTTCCATACAAGTCATGTGAATTACATTGGTGTGTGTCCCGTCTCATATCACTCTCTAAAAATTTTTGCCCAATTGAGTCTATACTCACCCAAATGCTGCACAAAGAATTCTGTACCATCTTTAGCCTTCATTGCTTGCTCTTTCAGCTTGAAGGATGATCTCGTAACACAGTATAAATCAGTTTACTAGAACAGAGATATGAGGAAAGACATCAGTGGAAATATTAGTAGCAAACTTCTTTTGTGTGAAGTTAAGGACCTTCATTTGCACTGTAGAAGTTTTTTGCTTTTTACTTTAGGCTACATTTCCACATGTTTTTCTGTCTTTTCCTCCATTCTCGCTTTCCTTTTTCCCACGGTTACTGACTAACACCTTAGCATAAGTCATGGAAGTGGTAAAGTCAATGCTCTGACATAAATTAGGTACACAGACTTGAAGACAGATAGAAGGTCTCTATTGCAATGTCTACTCCCAATATGATCAGTTCTGAGCTTAGATCAGGTTGCCTAGGGCTTTGTTCAGCTGGGGCTTGAAATCCTTCAAGTACAAGCATCAGCTGCAGATACTCTCTACTCAACCTGTGCTATTGCTTATTCGTTCTTAAAATGTGTGGTGCTTTAGCCTGGTATCAACCAAGTCATAAAATCACTGCCCTCTTACACTGGACAGGAAAGGGAAAGAAGTATAACAAAAGACTTGTGAGTTGAGATAAGGACTGAGAGATCACTCAGGAATTAGTGTCACAAGCAAAACAGACTCAACTTAGGGAGAAAAAGGTTTGATTTATTAAAAAAAAAAAAAAAAGCAGGGAGATTGTCTCCCTCGAAGCAGAGTTCCCTGGTGCACGGCTGCCCTGNGGAGAACAGTCCTTCAGGGACAGACTGCTCCTGTGTGAGTCACAAGGGTCACAAGTCCTGAAAGCAAACCTGCTCTGGCATGGGCTCCTCTCTCCCCACAGGTTCCCAGGTCCTGCCAGCAACTTGCTCCAACATGGGCTTTCCATGGAGTTACAGCCTCCTTCAGACATCCACCTGCTCCAGCGTGGGGTCTCCCACGGGCTGCGAGTGGATCTCTGCTTTCCGGTGGTCCTCCATGAACTGCAGGGGGACAACTCGCTTCACCATAGTCTTCACCACATATCACAGGAGAGCCTTTCTTTCAGGGCCTAAGCACTCTCCTCCTCCTCCTTCTCCATTGACCTTGGTTTCTCTGTTGCTCTGCTCAAAATCTTCTCCTTCTCAAATATGTTATTCAGAGAGGCATTACCTCATTCACTAATTGGCCAGGCTTGGGTCAGGTGCAGGGTCTAGCTTAGAATGACTGGCCCTAACGCTATGAGCTAGAGGGGAAGCTTCTGGCAACTTTTTCTTTCCCCCTACTCCCCATGCTGTTTATCTGCTGTTTATTCTCATATGAGGCACAGCTGTGAGAACTTGGGCTCTTTCCTCTTCTCAAGATATCTCTGCAGCTTAGCAGATAATGTTATTATCAAGACTAGTCTAGAGACATAGAGTTTGTTGGTAACCAGCTCATTTCAGGTTTGTATGTAAGCATAAAAGAATAGTATTGCAATACATATGCAACTGCCACATTTAGATAGCCTACTTATCCCTGTATTAAGGTTGAAGCTGAGATCTTGCACCCTCGGAAGTTTCTCATCCTTCCAAAGAGCTATTTGGGCACAAGACAGTATTATGGTCACAGGATAAGTACTCATATATGTTTAAGAATGATCTAAGAGTTAGAGCAACCATGTCTTGAAATCCAATTTAATGCCTTTCTTCTATATTATATTTTAGAGACTTTCAACATCAATTATTACTGACTAAGTAATTAAATACAATAAAAAATGAAAGCACAAATGGGGTCTATAAGAATACATTAACAGAAAACCAATTATATTTTTTTGCAAATTACGTATATTCACATCCAATAAATGAAAGTTTTCTGAAAGTTTATCTGTATTTTGCATACAGTGTTTAAGAACATTTAAGATGATACTGCCGCCAAAAAACGTAATCTTAGTCCTAGCTACATGCTCTTATTTGCCTGTCTCCCACTCACCCAACAAGCTTCAGAATATAGCCCTAGTTCAACTATAACCATTAGATCCAAATCAAAAGAGAGTTACAATGTGAAATAAGGCATAGGAAAGGAGGCTAGAACCAGTCTTTTCAACAGCACTGCAAAATTAGATAAACTTCTGCTTAAGAGAGTGTAGGATATATCTTTCCCTTCAGACATTTCTAGTAAATTGATCCCAGTATTGTCTTGCACAGTTGTAGAATATCAACATTCTTGGTGTTACATTGATTAGTATGCTGGGAAGCCTTCCCATGATGCATTGTGCTGTCAGGAGACTTTACACATGCCATTTTTGTTTGGTTTCTTCACACCACTCATTTTTGTTTTTTGTCAGAAGTTACAAGAATTACAGGATGTTGAATTAAAAAAAAAATCTTCTATAGTAATGTTTTGTTACAAAAGTTTCTACCTATATTAATGTTAAATGAGCCAGAAATTGTCAGGATTACTGAACCTTTTGAACATCTGATCTCTTCTGCAATGTGGAGGTTTGGCATCAGAGATCACTGTGCTAATTTTGAGAAACAAGTCAAGTCTTTTTTATCAAGGTTATACAGCNCAAGTAAATATGTAGGTCTTTATTTGAAAATTCTTTTTCTCAAACCTAGTATTTTCAGCTCACTTAACACTTTAGAATTAAACATTCAATATAGCATTCCCAAAATGGCCCAGACACTCCTTACCACCTGAAGGATACTGGGAAAGCCAGATTCTAGAGCAAACAAATCTGCAATGGGTCGTACATGGGTAGGTGTTATTATTTGTGTACTTTTCTTTTTCTGAGTTGCATAAAAGAACAGAATTATAATTCTGCAAGATGCATGTACAAAAGAAGTGAAATTTTCTGCCACAAAGACCAATGTGAGTTATGCCCAACACAGAAGGAATATTATTTGAGAATACTATTAGATGAGAAGTGAGTGTGACGATGTCATGGGTTTGTGTGGAGTCACTTTCGGCTTGGTAACAAGGCAAGAGAGCTGCAGTGTTGCAAGCCCCACAAGCAGTTCTCAAAACATTCCCTGGCTCTAACCTGGCCAAGCCAATCTGGTGCCTTGGCCATCACTGTTTCAGAAGGAAAATCTGAAGTGAAAGAGGAAGTGGAGAAGTGGTACAAGATGGAGTTGACCATGCAGATCCCACAGTCACAGGAGGAGAAAGGAAGGGAAGCGATAAGAGGACAGTGATCTTAAATACTTAGTTTTACTCTTCATCATCATGCCACTCTGTGTTGTTTTCTGTTTGTTATAGTTTTGGTTGGTAGTGAATTAAACTAATTTCTGTTTTCTTCCACAAGTTGACTATTTTAGGATTGCTTAGGATCACAAGTGGTAAGTAAGCCCTCCCCATCCTTAGGGGGTTCAAAGCACTAAATAGGCCTAAAACAGAAAAGTAAGAATATAGTAGAGAGACTAACAATCACGTGATTTTAAGACTCTGAAGTTGCACTTATCTTGAAGCTTAGCCTAAAAATAAGAAAAGGAACAATTGTTTAAAAGGAAGATAGTTGGTGACGAGTTTGATGAACCTGTGGTCTGCTTGACAAGGTCAGTGAGATGGATCCAGAATGCCATCTCTTTATAATCATACTGCTTGTCAACATATAAATGAAATAAAATAGTGGCGAATATTCCACTAAATTTCTACACAACCTAGGCTGGATGTTTTGCCTCATAATTTCTCATGTTGGTTTACAACTGTGGAATTAGTGAAAATGTGATACAGAAAATTATTTATAGTGCCTTTTTCCTGTATTTACTATGGTTGAAAACATATTTCTTGCTCATTTTTTACTTTTAACCCACACAGTGCTTCCACGAAATTAGGTAAATTATGTAGAATATGAGAGAGGCATACAGAAGCTGTTTGTCCTCAGAAGAAAGAGACAGAAATATAAACAGCAAAGTAATAGCAAATGCCTTCTTGCAAATAATACCCTTCAAATCAATTCAAGGGACTCTTGAACCTCTATTACTGTTAACTGTCTTAGACAAAGTAAAATAAATTATTATTTCTCTCTGTTCTGGGATATGTTTTATCCAACCTGGATTTTTTATTTGGTATCTGAAAAGTGAGAGAGAGCAAAACCTGCAAATGACTAATACTTTGTCAAGCTGTCAGCTGTTCAAGGACTATACTCACAGTACACACATACTTATTACAGAATTATTAACATCTCGAAGATTTGTTCTTGGCAGTAATTGTGTCATTAGACATAACAAAAGATAAAAGACGTGTTTATGGTTTCTGTAGTCACCTCTAGTTTTTAGTTCCAGAAGCAAAATTAATATCTGTGTTGTGTTTTCAAGCTTTCAACTATAAAAAGATACAGAATGGTAAGCTGTCCTGATAGAATGCAGTAAGAGAGAAGAGTTAGAGAAAGCAGTTGCCTAGTACCATGGGAAAGGCATTAAAAGCTGGAACATACATGGTTTAGGAATATAGTGGGACTGTAACAGAGATTGTGGGAGGAGAAACTTACACTGCCTTGCAAGAGGACAGAGAATTATTGAGACACTGAAACACTCTCCTTGAAACTGAAACACAGTTTCATATACTGGACTCTCATCCAGTATACTCGCATATTTTTCTCTGGAAATTTATTGCATAGCAAGACTGCAGCTCCCTCCTCACATATTTTTGCAACACTGAACACAGCAAGGATGCAGTTATAGCCTGTTCTTTATCTCATTCCCAGCAGACACCTCTGATGTTAGTGACGTTGGGAACAGAATTAATGGAAAATTTATTTTTTACTCTATTGCTTGCCAGTAGCTTTTCTCATTAAGCTCAAGATTTTTGTGATGTTTTCTCTCAATTCTGACAGTTTCTAATTGGACTAATTTCTACTTAGTTTGCTTTCACCAGACACTCACATTATGTTTGGTCTCTTTTCAGGCTAAAGCCAGCTTTACCTTAATAGACTCTAGGTGAAACACACAGTGAAACCTCTGCATATGTACAGTCCCTTATTTTGCTATTACTCTTTCAACAAAATCTATACTATTAGATGTCCAAACCTTGCCATCTTCCTAATTTCAAAAGTGGTACAAACCCAGCTAATTTCTTTTACTCTGTTATTTTCCAGGCACTATTCTCACAACTTTCTACCCAGAATGATGTCATATTATTCTGCATTTGGCACTGCTAAAGATAGAGAAGATTTATAATAATCCGAAATGTCTAAATATCATTTTATGCCTTGATGTAATAAATGAAATGCTTATGCAGGATTTAACTGTAGCTACACTTCTTACAACGTCTCTTTTTGATACAACTCCACCACCTATTTGTCTATCCTGTTTTGTCTACATTACACTTTAAGGACACCTTAGAATACAATAGACTGTGTGACTACATTCTAACAGCTCACCTTTGAATCCTCAGTGATTATATCACAGTAAGACCATTGACAGCTGGATATGAAATTGTGTTGCAAGATAAGTTTTAAGCTAGAACTTCAATAAAGTCTTGGTGTTAAAGAAACCTAATCTGGAGTTATGTTTGAGAAATTCTAACTCATTTTATTATATTTTATGCTAGGATACTGACTTGGAAACTACTTAAAATGTAAGAATATAAAACTAATAGACTCTTAAACAGAAAATATGTCTAAAAATTATTCCAGGTAGACAAAAATGGTGGTGAATAAGCTTGTAAAACCTCAGAAAGACAGATGATGTCTACTCTAATGGCTATACTGATGTATATATTAGATACGATCCATGTATGAAGGAACAAAGAAATTAACTACTGTGTCTGATTTTGTTTTAGCCAAAGGTTGAACAGAAACAGAGGTGCTTTATTGGGTTGAAAGGTTCACCAGTTGCTGTGACTAACAAAAGACTGGAACGCAATGTAGTTACTTTGACATCTGAGTATTACAAGTGCAGTCAAAGACATCACGCATCCCAAGTCCACCGTCAGCCTTTTAACAGTACCTCAGAAATGACAGGTTAACCATTTCTGTCTAAAATGCCTGGAAATAGTTTTCTATGGATGCCAGTTGCAAAGCCAAGACACATACCTTTGGAATATATAACAAAGCTCTAATGTGGCAAATGAGTGAATGACACAAATCAGAACCATGTAACGCAAACTATGAAAAAAGCACTCATTTTCTTTCATCAGAAACTCTTGTGTTTGAAGAAAATCTTGGTTCTTTCAGTCAATAGTTATGAAGATGACAAGGGTATAAGTAATGAGTATGTAATTGAGCAAATTAACAAATTACAGCTAAAAATTTATAATAATTGGTTTTACTGATAATATTTTTGGCAGACAAAAATGAAAAAAAAATCAGTACACAGACGTGTGAAATAATGAGCATAGAACTGCTACAACGATGTGATAGTTTGACCCTGGCTAGATGCCAGGCACCCACCACGCCACTTGATCACCCACCTCCTCAGCAAGCCAGAGAAGGGAAGAAAATAAGACAAATGTCTCGTGGGTTAAGATAAAAGCAGTTTAATATAAAGATAGCAAAGCCGCGCGCGCGCAAGAAGCAAAGCAAAGCAGATAAAGCTGTTACTCTCTACTTCCCATCAGCAGCGATGTCCGGCCACCTCCCGAGAAGTAGGGCTTCAGTACGCGTGACGGTTGCTTTTGGAAGGCCCAGAATGAATCTTGCCTCCCCCTCCTGCTCCTCTCCCCCAGTTTATATTACTGAGCTGACGTCATATGGTATGGAATATCTCCTTGGTCAGCCTGGGTCAGCTGTCCCAGCCATAGTCCCTCCCAAGATCGTGCCCACCCATCGCTGTTGGTGAAGGTGGGGGAAGGAATGCTGGAGGAAAAGCCTTGATGTTATGCAAGTGGTAGTCATAATATTGATATCAACAACAAGCACAGCACTGCAAGAGCTACTGTGGAAAATCACTACCATCCCAGACCCACTACAAACGAAAAAAAAATACACATAGTGTCGGTATAACAAGCTTCTAAAAGAGGAAAAAAGTACCAGCTTTTAATGGATCAGGCATAAGTAAAGACAATGGGAATAATAAGGATACACACAGTTCGAGACAACTAATAAAAATATACAATAAAAACAGTCTGGAATAGCTTGCACCAGATTGTTGGCAAAAAAAGTAGCCACTGAAGAAAACCACCTGACCTCACAAACTAGGTAATTCTGTACAGCATGAGAAAGAGCTGGGAGCTGAGATGGAGTGGGAAGAAAAAGATCAAAGGTAAGAGATATGGCAGAAAATAAGAGCTATGCAGATACATGTAAGGCACAGAATGAAAGTAATCCAGCAGAGGAGATAATGTTTATAGTGTGTGAAAATATTGAGTGCTTCTTTTCCATATGCCAGCTAAACAATAACAAACCTTCAAATATGCATATAGATAACACAGAAAGGGACACTGAGCAGATCTTTGAATTGTTTTGGGATTCTGTGCAAACCACAGAAATGGAGGCAGTTTGAATGCTCATCATCTTACTTACGGAGAAAGTTAAAAGGCCATAAAAATCAAAAGAAAAACATTAGTCTGCTTCAGATCAGAATCAGCAAACACTAGACAAGAAAATGCTCTGAAAACATGTGGGATCTACCAAACTGGCAAAATATGTAAGCTTGTCTTCAGCAGCCACAAAAGGCACATATTGAATGAAAAGCAACTTTGCAAATTTTTTAAAAAATATTTCTGTAAAATCAACTGAACATCACAAAGCTACCGAGAAAGATGGAAGTCATGATAATAGAATCAACATAGACCTAATAGAACTGAATATTAAAAGGAAAATTAAATTACAGAAGTGTTTTTTTAAAAGTGCTTTCTTAGAAGTTATTATACAAAGAATAAAAAATCACTGAAGTATCATAAGAAGGGATGAAATATACTTTTGCTATATGATAAAGAAATGGTGGTAGAATCTAGTCACATGAGGAACAATGTTGAGAATATAACAGATTATTTTGTCTTTCGTGTATCTTATAGACTGCTATTGCTCTTATACTGGCAATAGACCCAGATGAGGAATTGACTGTTGTTGTCAAAACTAGAGAACTATTTTGAAAGGCTAAGAATCTTCCACAAGCCTTTATCCTCAAATGAGACTGTATCATGACTACTCATGATCAACTCAGTTGGAAATATCGATCAATGCTGATTGACATCCTAACTACCACACAGAAAAAAGTAAATTCAACGAATATGAATATCAAAGTGAGGATAGTAAGTTGTGCAAGCTTGCATGTTGAAATTGAGTATTTTAAGTCATTTGTGGGTGGAAAACAATCTTATTCTTGAAGGGTAAGAAGAATGATATCATCCCCTTTTCTCTACCAACAGATTCTATCACCAAGAGATTGCAATGATGCAGATCTTTATTTGCCAACAACTACACACCTTTCTCTGAAGGTTCTCAGGCATGCTGCCTGTGTAGTTTTCATAAATGACCTGCTGATGTCTTTTTAATTATTTTTATTTCCTTATTGTTTTATTTTAATTAATTTCTACTTTTTTTACATATGTAACTTTCTTATACATTATGGTCACATGAAGTTAGTGATTACTAAATGCAGGAACACACTGTAACTGCATAACAATACAACCTAATCTCAAAGTCACAAATGTGAGCCAAGATGTAATAGTTGAGTTTTAGGAGGAATTTTGCTGTGAAACTAGTCTCTCATTTACAGACCACAGTGATGAAGCAAATACATCTGAAGAAATACAAAGCAGTAGGTATTTGGACTTTCACAAACCACAGCTGATGAGACAGTACTCATCACCAGCCAGGTGAATCTGAACATATCTACTAGATTTGTAGCCATAAAAAGGTATCCCTTTGCATATATACAGCATTTATTGTGGTACTTGGCGACTTGACACCTATTTCCTCTATTGCAAGACCCAGAAATCCATGAATAAGAAAAAAAATATTTACAGGACATAATTCAGCACTACAGGAGATATTCCTACTCATGCAACTAGTCCTGCATACCACAAATATAATCAACAGCTCTATCTTGCTTTACCCAATAAATTCTGCAAATTTTGCTTTTTACAGTATTTTTCCCTGGAAAGAATCTAAGTATTCAGTGTGAGATACTTATTTTGAAATTAAATTACAGATTTTTATAGCTGAACAAAGCTGAAGACAACAGATAAAAATGTTCCCAAGTCAATTTTCCTTGAAGTTCTTAATTGATGGGACATGGCAAGTGAGATAACTCTGAGGAATGAGACAATACTCCACAGAAATGATAGTTGTTTATATCATCTCTCTGGTGAGAACCTTAAATGGAGAATGACTTACTTATGGAAAAGTCTAATAGTTTCTAGTTCGAAGGAAATCTCCACCAACACTTGATTTGCTTGGAAAAAATCAGATAAGAACCATCAATTTTCCAGATCTTAGAAAGAATCCATGTTTAAAACTCAGGCTAAAATATTCATAGAATCATAGAATCAAAGAATGCCAGGGTTGGAAGGGACCTCCAGAGATCATTAAGTCCAATCCTCCTGCAGAAGCAGGTTCACATAGATCAGGTGGCATAACAAGCTGTCCAGGCAAGTCTTGAAGACCTCTAAGGAAGGAGATTCCACAACTCCTCTGGGTAGCCTATTCCACTGCTCCATCACACTCACAGTGAAATAGCTTTCTCTTATATTTAAATGGAACTTTTTGTGTTGCAGCTTTATCCCATTGCTCCTTGTCCTGTTACTAGCTACAATAGAAAAAAAGGAAGCTTCAACATCCAACATTTAGATATTTGTAATATTAATAAGTTCTCCCTTCAGTCTCTTCTTCTCCAGACTAAACAGCCCCAGTTAATGCAGCCTTTCCTCTTATGAAAGGTGTTCCAGTCCTCTGATCATCTTGGTGGCCCTGCACTGGACTCTTCAGAAGTTCTCTATCCCTCTTGAGCTGAGGAGCCCAAAACTGGACACAGGACTTGAGGTGAGGCCTTACCAGGGTAGAGTAGAGGGAGAGAAGAACCTCCTTTGACCTGCTGGCCACATTCTTCTTGATGCATCCCAGGATGCCGTTAGTCTTCTTGGCCACGAGGGCACATTGCTGGCTCATGTTTAGCTTATTAATATTATATTATTATTATATTACTGTATTGGATATTCACAAAATTAATAAGCAATTTAAAGTCTGTTTGAATGCATGTATTTAGTTCCTGATGAAGCTTTTGAAGGCACGATTTATCCCTGGGCCTGTATCTAGAGCTTCTGTTATCCTGAAATTTGAGAGATTTTCTCTTAATATTTGTACTCCTTTGACAATCTGAATTAGTCTGGGAAAGGTTCACTTTTCTTTCAAAACTAGTGAAAAAGGAAGATGGCTAAGTCTATGAACCCTAATGAACCCCAGAAGAATAGGTTATTTTAAGATAAAATCAATTAGAACAGCTCTATGCAATACCTTATATCCACATCTTTATCATCAATGTATTTTCTCCCAAATATAACTGAAAATATTAGTATTTTCTGCTTATATACAGAAATGGGCAACATGATTAAGAAATTGAGCAAAAAGTATTTCTTTGTATCGTATTTGGCAGAACATCACTCATTAATTTATCTTTGATCAGGTGCTGCCACTGTCAGTGGCTGCCAGAAACTGTTTTATCACTAGGATCTCAAAATAAGAAGTGAATGTTCTTAATCTGACTAGAATACAGCATGTTTGGTTAGATAAGCAATTTCTGCCTGTGTCTGGGTTCTTCCCTTCAGCTCAGGTCTGGTCAAAATCTGTGTTTTCTTTTAGAAATCTATTTTTATCTCGCCCTTGATACCTTAATTTAAAAATTTACAATTAAAATTCATAAATCCATGAGCTACAATATAGATATATGTCAGAGTTTAGCAAGGAGCAGCTTTTGCTTCGCAACAGAAGGAGTGGGTTGCAGTGAAGACCTGGTAAAATGTTCTTGGACTTTCCCCTGGCTCTGTGGCCTGCAGGCTTTTCAGCATGGCCTGGGCCATGACTGCCTCCTCATAGTCTTCTGTCTGTCTGGGTGCAATTACACCCTCTGGCACAGGGTCCTCATGAGGCGCAATTGCCTCCCCTGGCATGATATCCTCCCAGTGCCGCATGTGACTATCAGTCTTGCCATTGCCCTCCATGTGTTGAATGCATTCTCACCACATGTGGAAGAGGGGTGTTATGATTTAGCAAGGAGCAGCTTTTGCTTGGTAAACGGGGGAGCGGGTTACAGTGAAGACCTGGTAAAGAGTTCTTGGATTCTCCCCTGGCTCTGGGGTTTAGACCCACTTGTGGCCCGGCTGGGCCAATCTGGCACCTCTGCAATCACTATTTAAGGATGGGAATTTGAAGTGCTTGGCAGGAGGTGTAAAAGTGGTACAAGATGGATGTGACCACGTGGGCCCCACAGCAGAGAAGGAGGAAGTAAGGAGAAGCACCAGACCTCTGGTGTAACCCTCTGCAACCCATGGTGAGAATACAGGCTGTACCCCTGCAACCCATGGAGGGCAATGGCAGGGCTGAGAGCCACCAGCAGCTCTGGGTGAGTGCGCCCAGATGGGCGAGAGACTGTATAAGGAGGTGGCCATGGTGCTGGCCATGCTGGAGAGCCTGTGGACTGCAGAGCAGACCCACATGACAGGCAGAGCTGCAGCCTTTGGGATGAATGCACGTCAGAGCTGCCAGAAGTGAGGTACCCCTGCGGAGGAGCAGGGAGGACTGGCTCAGAGCCAGCCTGCTCTAAGGAGAGTCAAATGGCAGAAGCCATCAGGAATAGACTGACTGAAACCCACATTCTCCATCCCCTGGGCTGTTCAGTGGGAGAGAAGATAAAGACATCGGGATCAGGGCTCTGAGCCCAGGAAGAGGGGAAGGGTGGGGAGAAAGTGGTCTTAAAGGGCTGCTTGTACTCTTGATCATCGTACCACTCTGTGTTGTTTTGTGTTGGTTATGTTTTGGGGTTTTATGGTTATGCTTTACTTGGTGTTGGATTAAATTATTTTCTGTTTTCTTCCCCAAGCTGAGTAGCCTGGTCTGTTTTGTCCTGGGACCTTAAGCAGCAAGCCCTCCCTGCCCTTTGGCAATTCTCAGGTCTTTGGTACTTGACTCTAATCTTGGTCTTTTATTCCTTGATGGGCCTAAATCACCACAACATAAAATCCAGATGGGCTGTGTTCTGCAAGAAGGTATACCAGACAGTCCAGAGCTCTTTGAATGTCTCACAAAACTCATAATTTTACGTAAAATTTAGTACTATATCTTCAACTCCAACTAGTTATAGAGCTTCTAAATAAAATCCTTAGCTTTGAGCTGTAAGAATTATTTTATTTCTTTTTTTTTTTTTTTTTTAACCAGTAGAATATTATTTTTTCTAGTGTTTTTACTTAAGGCAGCAATTTCTGGTGTGTGTAAACCCATAGTAGCATCTGGCTACTTGGCAGGTTCTGTGGACAACTGGCAATTTAGAGTTAACGTATCTGTCAGATGGTAAGGCATTGCTGATTGGCTGTGCCTATATTATTTCCCCAGATGTCTTTTTTTTTCAAAGTCCCATTAACTCTATGAAATCTGTACATATGTTTGTAAACACTTGCTATGTACTTTTATGGAATAAGGATGATGGAAGGAATTTTCTGTCATTAAGTTTTCTGTATTTTTTCTGATGAACAGTCACAATTAAAGCTGTCCTGGTGCTGAATTTTATTTCAGTTCATTTTTTTTAGTTTTCACTTTTCAAAGTTGTGTATTTTCTGCTAAGTGTTTAAGGGTAACATACAACATGCTGTATTCAGTCTACAGAACATGAAAGGTGTTGCACAGCCCAGGTCCTGTGAAAAATGGAATGAGAGTTTAAAAAAAACCCGAAACTTAATGCTGCCCCCAAAGCATTGCTTTCCACTTTCCTTCAAGCCGCAGCATTTGCTGTAGTAAGGGATCTTTAGCTCACTTCAATTTTGAATCATTGTTTTTTTTTTCGTTTATGTAGAATGACTCTGTTAACTTACAGTGTAGTTTTTAAGCCCATTGTTCTCAAGTCTAACATTTAGACTGTTAGATTTCTTGGCAAAAAATAATGCAACCTTTCTTCTTACACACTATGTGGTAATCACCACAAGAATAGATCACTGAAACAAAGACAAGCAAATAGTTCTGGACTGGTGCCTCTTCATAAGTCTGTAGGTGAGGTCAGTCAACAGCTTTGCCAGTTGATGTTATGTAGCCAGGCAGCATGAGGTGTAAACCAGCCAAGCCACAATGATAGTGACCTTTAGACAGTGTGTTGGATTTAGTTATTTTATCTTAATGTTCATTGTAAAAACAATGGTTAAAAGACACCAAGGTGTCTGTTTCTTAAGGTGCCAAGAAAGTTATTCCACGCTTACCAATCTTTTTACTCATTCCTTTCTTATTTCTAGTCAGCCATTTAAAAGAAATACCACATAAGCACAATAAAAATCTATTTTCCATGCCCTCTCATTTTTTGTTTAACGGTAATATGGATCTCTTATACCAATTCACAGTCGTTGCCACATTGATAGAGCCTTGAAATTTGAGAGACAAGAATGTATTATCTCCATTTCTTGAATTTCATGAAACCTTCAGGGAGGGGAAATTGCTACCCAAAAGAGCTGCCTAGGGTGTTGACAAATCAGATTGTAATGCTAATTAGTCTAATAGTGCTATATTTGTCTTAAAAAAAAGAGAAAAATACCTCTCTGATTGACATTAAGTGAAATGGTTGCCTCGGAGAAATATTATGGCTCACTCCCCTATTTAGAAATAGAATCAAACGTCTCTGAGTTACCTAATCAAATTCCCAAACTGTGAATCACGCAAAGAAAAAGACTTCCATCTGCATCTTCCTTGCTGACATATACCCAGAAACATTTAGTCTCAAGAGTTACTTTAACATTCTCTTACTACATTAAATGTTACGTAAGCAGCTATAAATTTTTTACTTTCTGATTTTGGGTTTTTTTTGGTGTGAGTTTTTTTTTTTAAAGATAGTTTTTCTGGAAAGCATTCAGCTATCCCTTGTTCTACATAAAATTTATGTGTCCATTTACAAGTAGAATATATCTCTTCACTGATAGCATTCTGATCCTATTTAAATTAATAAAAGTAACTTAACATAATATATTTTTATGTTTAGACAGCAGAATAGATATTGAGTTTTTAAAAAATTCCCACAGCTAGTCTTCCTAAATAAAGACATCATAAACATGACATGCATTTGGCTCTTATTTAAGCTATAGCTTTGACCTTTCTGTCCTTTTTAACTGCACTCAGTAGTTGTTCTGCTAAAGCTATGAGGAAAATAATTTCTCTCATTATCTTAGACCATTCTGGAACTGAATTTCAATCTGACAATAACACAGAAAGATTGATGGTTAATTTCATCCTACGACATTACATGAACCTTGTGGTTCTAAACTCAGAATAAAAAGTAATGTTAAAAGGAAGAGGGTTTTTCCCAGTAATATTTCCTCATACATCTTTAAATAGCACTTAAAGTTCTAAGTGTTTGCACATTGGCTCTTACACCTGAAATCCAGATATGTCAAATAAAAAATAAGAAGAGGAGTAAGAAAATTATTATTTTACCTTAAAGGAAAACATTCATCAGACTTTGATTCACATTTTGGATAAAAAATGATATAATTTTAGCTAACCAATTCATTACATGAATAATATCATGGTTTTGTCCAGACAGGGACAAAGAGCCACAAGGGTGCTCGCTCGCTTCTCCCCCTCCCAGTGGAACTGGAAGGGAAACCGGAGAAAAACAGAAAACCCATGTAGGTTGAAATAAGAACAGTTTAATAGAACAAAAAGAAGAAGCAAGTTCAGGAAAAAAATTAGTTATAACAGTAAATGAGACGATATGCAAAAGGAATGGTGCGTGCCGCAGTTGCTCACCACCCGGGACCTGACACAATTGCTCCCCACCAACAGCTGAACCCACAGTTCCACAGTGCTGCTACCGACTAGCTCCCCGTCTATATGTACTGGACATGATGTCAGCATGTATTGAATACCTGTTGGCTGGCCTGGGTCAGCTGCCCATGCTGTAGTCCTTCCTACTACCTCATCAAAGTTAACCCTATCCTAGCCCAAACCAGAACAGAAGAGGAATAAGAAAATTATTATTTTACCTTAAAGGAAAATATTCATGAGCCTTAGATTCAGATTTTGGATAAAGAATGATATAATTTTAGCTAAATCACTTGATTACATTACCAGTATTACAAAGCAGCAATGTTTTCTATGTTTGATTATTCCTTCCATAAACAAAGTATAACACTTGTGTATCACAATAACATGTATGTAATACTTGTTAAAACAGTAAAAGAATAATTCCCATTAACTTTCTATTAAAAATATTGTTTTACAAGATTCCTGGATATCTCTAATTTCTTTGGGTCTTATACTAACATTTGACAGATACCAAGATACGATGTTATGGTACAAAAAGGAAAATATTTAAGCTACCATTGTTCACCAAATATATCAATTCTGGTAAACAAGTTACATTCAAGAATATTTCAGATGTGGTTTTTAGCTATATAACCAAACAAATCAAGTCAAATTTCAAATGATAATTAATGATAAATTAATAGAAATATGCTGTTACTTTATCAGGCAAGATTGCAGTTTGTTGATATTTCCTGGTTATTAGTTTTATCTAAAATATCCACTGCACAATGACAGTATAATTTTAAAATCCTTTAGAAATAAGAAAGGTCAGGATTCCTGTTAGTAGTAAAATGACATAAACATTTAAAGCTCTTGGTATGCAGTATATGCAGAAGAAAATATTTTCACTAAACACTTTTCTGAAACAAATAGTTTCCTCTAAGTCAAAATTATTCATATGGATCTGTCAAATTTACTTACATTAGCATTATACATATGAATCCTACTTAGAGATAATATGAAAGCATGTTACATCAAAATAACTCAATATTATCTAAGTTACTAATTTCTGAGTCTAAACTTGAATTAATTGGTGTTTTTGAGAAAGAATGTTGGAATCCATATGAAAAAGCATTTTCATGAAACTCAGGAGAACTTAATTCTGATTGCTTCCTAAAAAATTTAAATTGGGACACTGGATACCAGTGAAGGGTAAATAGTTCTCAATAAGAATGAGCCACACTTGCTATGAAACCCCTTTGCTTTAAAATCACCTTCTTTTTTTTTTCTTTTTTTTTGTTTTTTTTTTTGTCAGAGAGAAGAATCTACAGAGAAAGGCAAATTGCATTAAACGACATTGACATTTCATTAAGAGAGAGAACAAGGAAGTGTGAGAGAAAGATCAAGTCTTCCTCATTTCCAGACAGAATTTTAGGTCTGAAAAAGTCTAGTACAAAATGATATCAAGCAACTACAATTTAGCTTCCGTGCACTAACAAGTGGCTTTAATAATCTTTCTGTGTCTATTATTGCAACTCATAAATGAGAAAAGTTACTACATCTTTAAATGTATAATATTTACCAGTTGTCAAAAATAACAAAGGGAAAAGAATGCAAGAAGAGTGTGGTTCTTACAAACAACTCTTCATAGTTTCTTCATAGTTTTTCTATTAAAACAATGTATTGATATTGAGGTTTTTATACTATTGTAATAGTCGTTTAAAAAAATACTTATGAAAAAACTCTTCAACAATTACTTTGCACTACAGTATGATTATTGAAAAATTAGTTCCAGCAACTTGTATTGTCTGTCCATGTACCATAAGCTGAAATACTTGTCCTTATCACACACCTAACTTTGCATTTCAGATCTTATTTATTTAAAGCTGTATTTTCTTGAGCTATCATTTCATACCAAATGGTTACATATTGTAAATGAAAAGCTAACTACTAATCAGTGGTTCATATTTAGTGAAGAATGGGGAGGAGGAAACATGTTCTATTCAGGTACAACAACATTTTTTTATGTCATAACAAGCTAAAAAATTACATTTACCCAAGCACATCATACAATGAGCACTAACATTTACTGGGAAAAGCTTTGGCATTACAACAGAATTTACTGTGTCTCTATCAAAGACAAGACACTCACAGAGCAAACAATGCTAACCCAGGGATTCCAACTACAAGAGGAAATACAGGTTGCTATGTAACAATTCATGCAGGTTTTTCAGCAGCAGATGGACATTTTCAAAGGAATTCATGCTCATTTGGCTCTTGTTCCTTGCATTTCTGAAAGTTTGAGTTTTAAAGTAAAGCACCCACAAAACATTTTCGGCTTGTAGAACATGAGCCTGAACATATCTGATACTTTTCTCTCATCTAGATGTATTCATTCACATTCCTACTTCCCTCAACGTCAAAACCCAAATGCATACCATGTACATGAGACAGTTTTCATCTTTTCCCTCTGTCATTAAGATAAATTTGAATTTACTGAGTTAGTCACATTGTGAGATGTGCACAAAGGCTTGTACAGACTGTTTTGAAACTCGTGGCTCATGCTGTGAGTTTTATAGCCCATTTTCTGGTCTGCCCGGAGGAGTAAATTAGTCAGTTTCCTGATCATTACTGTAGATCTTCTTCATGATATTGTGGGAAGAAGGTGCATAATCAAAAATGTGAAAACACGGGAAAACTGACAACAAAACAGAGCTGCAGGCACAGTATCTGAAGCTGTTTACATAGGTAGGTATCAATTTGTCAATGAAACTTCAAATATTCCTGTGTTCAGTTTCTTCTATAGGCAAGGTTCTATGCCATGCAAAATGCCTTCTGTGTTCTGGTTTGACAAATCCAGGAGAGATGATTTCTTAGATTCAAGAAGCATATGACTTTAAGAGAAAGAAAGAAAGAAAGAAAGAAAGAAAGAAAGAAAGAAAGAAAGAAAGAAAGAAAGAAAGAAA
>WBNH01001664.1:0-51589 GCA_013401255.1 Urocolius indicus | reverse complement strand
TGAATGACAGAACCCACAGGGTGATGATCAATGGAGGCGAGTCAAATTGGAGGCCTGTGGCCAGGTGAGATTCCACAGGGCCAGTCTTATTCAACATCTTCATCAACAAACTGGATGAGAGGACAGAGTATACCCTCAGCAAGTTCCCTGATGACATCAAACTGGGAGGACTGTCTGATTCCCCAGAAGGCTGTGCTGCCATTCAGTGGGATCTCGACTGGCTTGAGAGTTGGGCAGAGAAGAACCTCATGCGGTTCAACAAGGACAAGTGCAGAGTCCTGCACCTGGGAAGGAACAACCCCATGCACAGGCTGGGGATCGAACTGCTGGAGAGCAGCTCTGCAGAGAGAGGCCTGGGAGTGCTGGTTGACAATAAATTGACAGGAGCCAGCACTGTGCCCTCATGGCCAAGAAGGCCAGTAGTATCCTTGGATGCATCAAGTATGGCCAGCAGGTTGAGGGAGGTTCTGCTCTCCCTCTACTCTGCCCTGGTGAGGCCTCATCTGGAGTCCTGTGTCCAGTTCTGGGCTCCTCAGCTCAAGAGGGACAGAGAATTTCTGGAGAGAGTCCTGCACAGGGCCAGCAAGATTATCAGGGGACTGGAGCATCTTTCTTATGAGGAAAGGCTGCAGGAATCTGAGTCTTTTCAGGCTGGAGGAGACTGAGGGAGGGAAACCTCATTAATACAAGTATTTGACAGGTATAGGTCCAGAGGATGGGGCAACACTTTTTTCTGTAGTGTCCTGTGACAGGACTAGGGGTAACAGACAATAGCTGGAACACAAAAAGTTCAACGTAAACACATGAAAAAGTCTTCTTTACTGCAAGAGTGATGGGAGCCCTGGCACAGGCTGCCCAGGGAGTGTGGAGTCGCCTTCACTGGAAGTTTTCAAAATCCACCTGGAGATGTTCCTGTGTGACCTGATGTAGGTGGACCTGCTTTAAGCAAAGACATGGGAGTAGTTGATCATTACAGGTCCCTTCCAACCCCTACCATTCTATGATTCTGTGTAAAAACTGTTTGACACTGCTGCATTAGACTAAGCTCTGTCTGGGCTACATCTATCCCCCACTGTCCTTTTCCCCTATTTTTTTTATTAACTAATTAAATTATTAAAAGTAAAGCAAATTCCTGACACTGATTCTATGAAATGATACATGAATAATACCTTTTGTTACCAAAACTCCGCAGAATACAACCTTTTGAAGTCTATCTGCCAAATAAAACGTGAGTGCTTGCCCTTGACATTACAAAAAGCATCTCTATATACAGCAAAGACAAGCAAGGAGCACAGGTAATAGTGGAAGATTTTTCTCATGGCAGTGGCACCTTTGGAAATTAACTCATTTTTCTTAAAGTTTCTTTCTCTACATCAAACATCTGTCAGGAGTGCCAGGGCTGCTCTCTTAGGAAACATAACCACCTCTGCATGACCTAATTTCTCTGTGAAGGTTAATTAGTTTAATACAGGAAATAGCATGATGGAGTTGGGGATTTCTTCTTCAAATAAATGAGCTAGAGACTTGAGTTTAGTAAATATTGCCTGAAAAAGTATGGCTTTTGGAGGTAATGCTTTGCACAGGAGACCATCACTACATAAAAATAGGGAGAATAACATTTCATGGGTTCCACCTGAGTTGGCAATTTGTTAAGCTTCTTATTAAAACACAAAAAGTGGAATGGCCTCATTTGGGGGTGGAATTGCTTCCTGCTTACTTTTGTTACACTATTTTGTGCAGTACAAGCCTAATCTGAACCAGAACATAGCTGGGCTTGGTATTTGTGAATGAGCTGCAGAGACTGACATCTTGCTGAGATACAGAAATATGCTTCAGTGAGATGATTTTTCATCATGACATATCAAGACACATTAATTTGCTTTAGGATAATAACAGTATGCAAGAGAGTGAAGAGTATTTACATTTATTGTGGATCAATTTGCATAGTCAAGATTATCACATCCATTTAAGATGGTAAGACACTGACCTCCAAAGCTTAAAAACTTAAAACCACAGCTTACTGGGCATCGCAGACTTAACCACCTCCAGTCGTCACTGATGGAAACACTTATTTAGAGAATTATTTTCAAACTGGCAATTTAGGTCTCAGTCAGGATTTGATTTGCGTTCCTTCTTTAATGTTAGAGAGCTTACACTTCCTCCCCTCTTGCCCTGATACAGTTTCTCCTCATGCTCCAAGGTAATTTTCAAGAGCTGTAAACTGAAAGCCACCATGCAAACAATTCTGTTTATTTGGGAGTAACTCACTTTTCATCAGCAGAGTAACAAAAGGGGCAACTGGATGCACACACACAGTCTGACAAATAGAAGACTTGATTTATTGGATGCCTCCTCAGAAAAAACCCCAACTTTTAAGGGATTATTATATCCACCTAGTGAAAACATTTCACATACAATATTGTATTTCTGATTGTTTTGGTAGCCTGTGCAGTGTCCATTTGGACAGTTTACCAGGGATTTTTCTGCTTTATTAAGGAGCTCAAATCCCGCGAGCACGGCATTTACATGTTACCTACATGATTAAATGAGGTAAGTAAAACAAATAGAGGCAGCCTCTGATACCATAGGCATTATATTGAAAAAGATAAGTTTAACAGGGAAAGATAAACAACAAACTTTTTCATTCTTCATCTATTATAAAGGTGACTTTTAAGCCATAAGGGGAAATCTATTTATACAGACATATTAGAGAAGATTTAGCTTAGCAAGAAAATACAGAAGAAGTTAAATATATTCACTATATACTAAGAACTACCGTGTTTTAGAAACTTGGACTACATGAAGGCTCTAGTGTAAAAGCACCACCTGGCAACAACAGCTGATGGCAAAGCTCCTAACCAGAGTTTGGGCTGCTGACAGGGAACTGCAGATGACTTCAGAACATCTTACTTTTCAGAATTATTTTTATTTTTTCAAACTGAATTTAAATTCTCTTCTCATTGTTTTAGGACACCAAAAATACCACCAAAAATTCAGTGCTTCCAGGTGAACAGATTGTCTTTTTAACCGTTTTATCCAAACATTGTTTAAACTCTCATAATAAGAGAGTGAAAAGCAATTTAACTATTTTTCAAAAAAGTTTAAAACTCAATTTAAAAACTCTCCAAAACTATTATTACACTCAGTAAAGAGCTGCTTAAAGCTTAACTGTATACACTACTGTATGCTAACAAATTATCTATTTCCTGTTTTGAAGTACTTAAAAATCATTACTGTTTAGAGAAACTAATTATCATAATAAAAAAGTCATCACAAGAATTACTAAAATAAAAACTAAATAACATAACCATATATAATAATGATGATAATATACCACCAGAAAGTCACAAATGGCAACAAAAGCAATTTGGATACAACTTGTTTCTTGTTATATCCTCCATAACTCACACAATATATTCAACTAATTCCAACACAACCACAGCTCTGGTTAAAAGGATGCTGGTTCTCAAAAACAAATCTGTGGAAGGATTGCTTTAATTGATACCATCCAAACCGCTCACTGAGTTTTGTGTTATTACAACAGACAGCAAACAGAGGCACCACTGGACAACTCTGCAACCCTTCAGAGCTACCAAAAGATGGCAAACAAAGATGGCAACACAGTTTATGAAAAATGAATATTATGACACTTCCATACATGTTAAAATTTTTACATTAAGTTTTGTTACATACACAGCATCATGGTTCAAGTTGTCTGAACACAAGCTCTTAATGCTGTTTAGATGCTTCAGGCAACTTCTGTACAGCACTGGCAGATATGACACAGACCTATGTCTCTCTGGAGCGGCTGTGTATCCCGTCACCCACATGGTATTAACTAGAAGCAACTGAATTTCAGCAATTTGTTCTCTATATTTCAGTTAGCTGTTTGTCCTTTTAATTTTTCTGACAAGTACTAGATCAAGCAAATCCCTTCAGGATAAGATTCTGGTATACACCTTTGGCACTCCAGTACATAGCAGTGCTCAGCAGACATAGGATATGCTTCGCAAATGTGCCTTTTATAGCCCCCACTAATAACAACCATTAGGAAAGATTAATTCATTTATGTCCTGAATATCACAAGACAGCCTTTTTAATATATCATTACTGCGAAGAAATCATAAAAGTTCTTGCCAGTCCTGGCTGACATTCAGCAGATTACTGCATCCCTTTACCTCAGTTTCTCTATCTGCAGATCTAGCCGTATTTGTAAGAAACCAGGAAAGACAGACAAGAAGTACTGCAAGAGGCAAAGTGGCCCTTGAAAAAATCCTAGTAAGAGTGATTAAGAGCTCACTAATCATTCACAGAATCATTCACCTAGTAGCAATTCTGCAAAGCTGCAGCTTTGCTTTCAAGTAACTTCTCAAAGAAGTGCTATTGTTAAGAGGATTCCAAACAAAAGCCACAGGTTTTCCTCTCCCTCACATATCTTCATTCTGTCTGTTGGCAAGTGTTGGTGTAATTGCAGTTATAAAGTGTTTCTTTAAGTGTCCCCAGCTTTTACCCTTTTCCCTATCTATAAACAGAGATGCAAGGCAGAAGAGTACACGCTCCTTGGCAAAGTTCACCCTTTTGAACTCTCCACCTCATTTTTCCCCCTCCCCCGCCTTCCTTGCATTTTATCTAATCTACTTGAGATATAGTTATTTCACTAACTGGCTTAAGTAGGAGCTCAGCTTATTGCATTATACAGATATTCACATATGGTAATGACCACAGCCCAATTACCTCTTCAAATAGACCAGGCACATTTATTTGTATGTGTAATTCCATAAATATGAGAAGACTGGAGTATAAGTTTGTGTTGCCAGTAGCAATTTTGTCTGTTTTCACAGTAGCAAAACAGAACCACACTTAAGGCATAAGAGACGAGTGCAGTTCTGCCTTTGGAGTATACTGAAAGGGGGGCCTCAGCTCAGCAGTTTGGACACTGAGTGGCAAACACCATCTGTATCCTTTTCCCTTCCATAAAAGGAACCTTTATAGCAGTGTAAAGGAAAACAAAGAAAGATTACTACCAGTAGTTATAAATACACAAATGAATAGTTAATTACCCAATAAGAAAGTGAATTCTCTCAAAACACTGTCTAGAGCAAATTAATAAAAAATACAAAGCTATTGAACAGGGGTGCTCCAATAAGCAAATGATAAACTAAAAAAGCCAAACAAAAAGAATCTCTCCCTCCCCCAACTTCACAGTTATTATTAAAATAGAACTAGGGGGAGGGGAAAAAAAAGATTTAGAATTGGAATTTTTATTTCGATCATTTCACTTGGACTAATCTTTAATTTCCTGTATTTTCCCCTTTTGGTCAGAAGAGCTGAAGCACAGCAAACATGCCTACATGGGATTTCCTTAAAGAGTTCTAAAGACAGTAAATTGAGACAAGCGCTACCAGGGGTACTTAAATCCTGGGGTTATTTTGGTGCTGTTTTCAGTTAGCCAGCTCTAGAAATCAACACTGAGAAGAAGAATAAACAAAGTTTACCGATACATACAGTACTGAGAATTTGCTTTGTATCCATAAGAGGAACAAGCCATTTAAACCAGAAGTTAGTTAATTAACCATCCTAACAGCTTAAACTGCATATTTATTCAAGCTGCAACAAGAAGTCAGTGAAGCAAGTGCCCTTAATTGTGAGTTTCTCTGCACTAACAGTTCTACTTTAGGAGTTTGTCTCTAAGAAGAAAAAAAAAAAAAACAAAAAAAACGAAATAGGGGGAATATAAGTGACCCAGTTGGAAACAGTAGGCTGGTATGCTAACGGCCTCTCCAGACACACATGGAACACCAGCTCCACCAAGAGGCAAGCAATGGTTAGTCATCACACAAAGTCTGAAAGGCACATTCAGAACATCTATCCTTCAATCACTTATACATGTAGTATACATATACATAACAGTCTATATACATGTATGTACAGTGACATAGAGTTAGGTACTTAATATCAACAAGAAAATGTTTTGTGGGTTTGGGCTTTTTTTTTTTTTTTAAATCCCCCCATGATAAAACATACAACATGATCTGATCCTAAGAAATTCCGTTCTTATACATCTGTTGACTTCAACATCCATTGTGAAAAAAGTCTTTGTATTAACTGCAGATGTGATAGCAAGTCAGTACTTAGTTCAAGAAAATTAGTTAAAACTTTTAATCAGAATCACACCTATAAGGCTACGTATGGCTTATCACTTACTGTTATTAGGTGTAAAGGCACGTGCATTTCGAAAGAAAAATAGTAAGAATCCTAAGACAGTGAACAGCCAGGGACAATTGTCTGAATGTAATGTGGTATAGTTACATTTAGCTTTCTAATTATTTTAAAATATTTTTTAAAAAAAGTTGTTGCTTTCTGAAGAAATGTTTTTTTTTTCCAGAAAGTTCATCTTGTAGTGTTTTAAGGCAGAAGTAACTAAAATAGTATAAAAACTCAGACCAGATTCGTCGTAACAATTGCAAGTCACTCACATGCCCCCTCATCTAAATACTTCTCCTAGAGACTATTTATTAGAGCAGGAGACGTTTTCTGTTAAGTACAGTTAAACTGACATCTCAGTCAACCTCTAAAGTTTCTCAACCACAAATTCCCTCATAGTGTAATGTTTGACTGCACATTGGTAAAAGCCTCCTGAAAACAAGTACATATATGGCCCCTTCAGTAATTTCAGCTCACACACTAAGGAAATACAAATTTTATTTACATGTTGGCACGTGCAACTTTCATTTTTAAGACTGAAGAAAAGCCATGCTAAGTAGTCATAAACTCACTGAAGTCTGGATACTCAACAGGTAATTCTGAAAAAGGTCAGCACTTGGAACACATAGTAGATTTAGAAATAATGTTTCAACCTAATTAAAAGAATAATGTTGGCAAGATTTTCATTCCACCTACCCTCCATTTCCCCCCAACACAAAAGTGATCCCTGATTAAGTATGTAATATGTCCACTTTAAAGATGAAAATGGGATGAAACTCGTTTTATTCTTATCTTCAATTTGAAAAATCTGTTTTCTTATCTAAAACTTTAGGCATTGCAATAAATTCATTTGACAGACTTACGGTAATTACATCTCTTGACTTGTCTGCCAAGAGAAGACCAATACAACAAATGGTAAAACTTTTCTTCCCAAGTTCTAGTAAGCATCCTGTGCACATCCTTCCTTCGCCCAGGTTTTAGAGTATATAAAAGCTATCAAAGGAAGGATTCCACAACTTCCAGTTTAGGATAATGCCACACAGACATAGTAAATTTAATACTTATGTTTGTTTAACTTCATGGTTTGTGACTAGGAGTCTTCTTAAAGGTGGCAAAAGGTTCCTTTCATTCTGGGTTGTCAGGCATTCCACATGACCTTCAATAGTTTTTTTCAGGTGACTGTTTGCAGACAAAGTCACTGAAATGTTTAAGAATCACTAGAGAAGTCTCTACAGAAGTCTCTAACAAAAAAATCCAAGTCATACTACAGTAACTTCACCTGAACAAATTCAACCTGCCTGAAAGAATCATGAGGCATTAAGTATTTCAATCTGTATCACTGCATGAAAAACCTTTTCCTGAAAATTTATGAACTGCTTTGATACTAGCATGTTAGTTTCCTATGAACTCACAGTACTGTAGAAATCCTTGTATAAGATCAACCTTGGAAATTTAAGGCATATTAACTCTGAGACGTCTAATATTACAGAATCTCAACGGTAGCTATGAGCCTAGATTTAGGGTTTTACTATAACCAAGAGCTCCAAATGCCTACTTAGAGATGGTTTAGGTTTTTTTTCTTCAATATCTCAAATATGTACAGCTGTACGAAGATGGATGCATCTCTAGAGAGTCCAGTATTAAAAAAAAAAAAAACAAAACAAAAAACCCCAGTACACAGATACTTAAGTAATTAACACATATTCTGCAGAGAATTAAACTCTCCTTCTTCCAGATTTGCTTAACTATACTTGTATTTCTAGTAAATCAAAGAGCTTTGCAAAGAATGATTCTGCAAATTAATCCTCAAGGCAAAAGAAGAGCAAATGAAGCCTTTTAATCTTCGACTAGTTTATTTTATCAAGACAACAGCTAACAGAGTTAACAGCTCCAAATATGCTGTTCATCATGCAATAAGTATAATTAATTTTAATCTTCTCTAACTACTGCTACTCAGACACAGTGTGGGATTTTTTGTATTTTCAGGGTACAGCGTTTATTAACTCAAGCCTTGTCTCAAGTGTGGCACAATCAGAATGTTCTGAACAGTTGGTTAGGAAGATAACCAAGATGCAAGAAAGATGTCTGAGCCTCCTTTTCAAGGGCAGCCAACTCTTGTACCGTAGGTGCCAGAATATCCACATGGCCCTTATACAGTCCACCTGCCGAAAGAGACACAATCTAAATAATGTGTTCAAAGTCATTTTTCAGCATAATAATGCTCAACCTCCATCATTCAGAAAGTTAACTTTGTTCAGTTGTTAAAAAAAGGCACAAAACAAACAACACAGGCATACACCCACTTTGGTCACTTGCGACCCACAGATTGCATCTAACAAATGCAAAAGAGAGCAAAGAACTAGCAGGCATTTTTTTGATCTATCATTCTGTAAGTTAAACTGCAGACAACCAAGAAATCAACCATTACGCCACAAAGTAACTCAAGAGTAGTTTGCTGCTTACCACCCAGAGCTCTTTTCTGCCCATATGTAACTTTCCCATCGAAGTCATCTACTGGTACTTTTATGTCTGGTTCAACTTGGGCAATAGTGCAGTTTAAGTGTTCCTCAATCTCCCCTAGTAACTGAAACAAAAAACAAACCAAAACACACTAGTCTTAAAGTACTCTTATGGTTTAATACTTCAGTCAGACTAGTGTTCTGAACAGCCACATTCTGCTAGTTTCAACAGGGACAGTACACAGAAGACAATTCTGTCAGATACACCAAAGACTCTGAATATTTTTTCCCCCTCAGACTACACAACTTACTTGCTAAACTCAGTATTTTACCCTTCCTCTATTATAAACCTCTGTTTTACATACTAGCTTACTAATGTGAGAGTGGGGCTGCTTGATTATAAAAGGGCTTGCAGTCCAAGCTTATTTTGACACAGATGCTATACCTTTCACCCTTCTTAATGCAGGAAGAAGGAAGCACTGGAAATTTAACAAGCATTCATACTTTGTACACAGATCTCAATGAAAATGTACTTATTGTGACATGCTATTTCCAGGTTAGAGGAACAACAGTTTTAAGCTACTTGAAGTCTTGTAACAAACCATCTAAAAAGGAATGTGTAACACTCTGTAACTATTAACAGCATCTGATTAAGAAGACTATAGAAAAGTTGAAAATAAGACTAAAACAATTGTCTGGGAATATTAAAATAAGCTTTTATAATGAAAGAAGTAACTGAAAATAAAATGTAAGTTGCAAAGGTTTCAAATTCCTTCTTAAAATGGAATTAAAGGTTACAAATACCACAAAACTAGCCTTGTACTTCCTATCACACAATTGAAACAAGAACTATATCCCATAATCTTTTAAAGGAAATGGAACATTCTGCTCAAGTAGAACATTTACCTGCATCTCATTGTACCATATGGTACAACCTCCTTCTTCCTTCAGTCTGGTATTGTAACACCCTTTTCCACGACTACTGCATACATGATACCAAACCTAGAAATACAAAACAACTTCTAAACTTTGTGAAATAGTTCAGTATATTAATTATAGCATACAAAAGAATTCAAATATCTATTTAAATTCTCTTTCACTTCAGCAAAAATGAACAAGCAGTTTTCCAATGCCAGATACTGAAGTGTGAAGTGTGCCAGATACCATCAGCTGTGGAAAGAACTTTATTTCCTCAAGTCTGTTCAGTTTTGCTTTGGAGTATAATTACCTTTTCTTTCTCTTTTGCCACAAGGGAGATTGCCAAACCCATCCTGAAATATTAGAGGAGAAGGAAGAAAGGAAAATGTATTTCAATAACTATTGCCAAGTTATGAAACAACAACATCAAAAACATAGCATTACTCTGAACACATACGTACCTCTCAGCTCTACCTACTCTCCCAATTCGATGAACATAGTTCTGTTTTTCATCAGGGAGTGTGACATTGATAACTGTGCAGAAAACACACAATCCACAGAGAATACAAGATTAAAAGAAATATATATGACTAGACACCTAAAATAAATATGATTTTTGATTGCTGCAATTCCTCTTTTTAGCCCATATACACACTTCATGTTCAGTTACAGCAGATGTCATTACCTGCAATACAACTACAACTTCACACTTCCACTATAAAACCACTTTCTCCATGATTACTTTTTGACAAAAGTTAGAAAACAAACAATGCAGACCATCATCAGGTATTGAAGCAGGTACAGTGAACGATCAAATTAAAAAGTATCTACTTCAAGCATTTAACACCTACAGCTTTTAAAAGTGAAGCTGTAAGTCACATATCTCTTTTAAACAGTTGACAGGACTGCAAATATACTGAAACTATATGCAATTCAACAGCTTAGTCTAAAAGTCGTATCTTACCATACGGAACACCATGAATATCAATTCCTCTTGCAGCAACATCTGTGCAGATCAAGAAACGGACATCTCCCCTCTATGAAAATATAATAGTGAAGACGCATTATGCTAAATAAACCAAGCAAAGTTCCAGGCAATGAAACAGTCCTTTGCATTTACTTCACCTTCAAGGGTCTCTCTGCATTTAAGAACACAGATAAGGCTTTTCCCATAGTGCAACAGTATTTTTGAAACATGAATATCTCAGTCAATGTACATCTTTATTTCTTTCCCCAACACCATAAAGCAAGTATGAATAGACCAATGGCTTAAAACCATACTGTCCAGTATTTAAATATTTATTGGTTTAACATTCAAGGACTAGAGACTTTAAAAAAAAAAAAAGTATGCAATCTGTTACGGAGCTTAAATTTTAGGGTAAATTCAAAGTTTTAAATAAAAGTCAACCTACGTATCCTCTCAATGAAAATCTCTCCAATGTCATATTGACCGTACAGATTTCCACCTACATAAATCGTGCACACAAGTTTAGGAAGTGGGTCTTAGAACAATGGAAAACAGTTTAAATGGAGAATTCGCAGCACAAACTAACATTACTCCAGACATCAGGAAGTGAGAGAAAAGCTTTCAAGAATCTGATGCATCACCTTAAATCTTTCCAGGTTTTGTTTTCTTTCTTGAGGTTTTCTATCACCATGCAGACAGACGCATGAGAACTGATGCCCCTTCCTATCAGGGCCTGAAAGAATTGCTATGCATTAGTAACATCATAATATGAAGTTATGAAAACACCACACAAAACTGGAAAAAAAAAGTACATTTTGTAAGCAGAAGTCCTGACTTAAATGGTAATAAATTAAGTGAAATTCCCCTAACATAAACTTCTAACTACTGATGTAGGCACTTGGGAAAAACAAAAAATTCAACAAACACCTTTCCTCTTCCTTCTCCCCAGTGGGTATGTCTCCTCACTTATTCCTAGTTTAAGCTTCCCTGTTTCTCTAAATGTGTGCCTCCACCTTTCTCCTCATCCTTTTGCTGCCCCCTCTGTATTTTCTCTCACATTTCTCCTTCCATGAGTACACATGATGTGTGTACTTCTGTACACACATTTCTTCCCGTGTCTCCTGCATCATATACTCTTCTTACTAGTCCAAATTTTGGTACGCAAAAGGTTGCTTACGGCCGTTTCAGAGATGCCTGTAACAGGCACATGACAGTTCACGTCCTCCTGCTACAAAGGGCAGCCCTGCTGCTCCGTGACACTAAACCCTGACTTCTATGTCCAGTCAGTATGTAAAAAAACTTAAGCACACTTAATCCCAAACCTAGTGACCTCCATCACACAATCTTGGCTTTGAAATAAACAAGAAAGTGAGACGAATAAGGTTTTCATGAAAAACATTACCTCCGCCCTGTTGGATGAAGTACTGCTCCATGTTATCACAATCTATTTTAGTCCTGCAGAAAATAATGGCTTGGTCCATCTTGTGTTCTTTGATTGCCCGAACAGTGTACTCTCCTTTTAGAATTTTAATAGCTTCTGACCACATTTCTAAGCAAAAGTCAAGAGGTAATTTCACTTGAATTGTTTAAAAACATGACGAGTGCTTGAATAGCATACATTTCAAGTTTTGTCTAGCCTTTCAACAGGCAAACTTAGCACAGCAGGAGAGCTAGACCTTTTTTTTTCTTCCACCCACCCCCTCATTCTCCCCTGCTCCAAGGTAATATAACACAAAGAGAACAGCACTACTGAGGAGCTTGAGGTTCCCTATACACACCAATTACTTGTTGCTTATATATATATATATATATATGTGAAAAACATACACTCAAGATGTTTTCTCTCATCTCTAGTTAGAAACATAGTCACAACTTCGAAAGCGTGGAGGACAACATCTACTATAATTTGTAACTGTTACGAAGTAAAGCTAAATCTTATTCCACAAGCTATTACTTCCCCAGGAGTGTTGATTACCTGGAGTGTTAGCACCAGGTCGCGTATTGTCTTTTGCATGTACTTCATCAGTCTAGGGAAAAACAAACAAACAAACAAATCACCTCAAGCCATTAGTCCATACTTCACAGAGAAAGAAGTTAAATAAAGTTTAAAAGTAACCTTAGTATTTTGTTCTCCCAAAAGACAAGCTAGTCAACCTTTAGCTAAAGAAAAGGTCTTAAGTGTAAGCACACAAAACTTGTTAATAAAAAAAAAAGACATTTATTTAGACACTGGATAGGAGCCACCTTCAGTTTTTAATTCACTACTGTGTTCAAAACACACCATAAAATATGAAGACTATGTACTACAAATAGGGCTAAATCATACACTGTTTTTCCTTATCTTTTTCCCCTATTCTAGGCTCAGTTAGATACAAACCTAAAACACAAGAGAAATAAACCCATGCTAAGACTTAATGAACAAATTCTAAAAGACCTCACAAAGGCAAGTTCCTCAGATAATGACAGCATCAATTGATTATAACTTCTTAAAAGCTACTGAGAATCAAATACAGTCCCACGTTACTCACACATCAAACTAAGGACTTCAACAACAATCACCATCTTCTCACACGATTAGATATCAGGTTAATATAAAATTTAAACTAGAGTCCCAAATGTAGTCTGAGATTAAACCCATTCCTCCAAAGCTCATCTCACATAGATTAGAGACGAAACTACTTTACAGAACAAATGTGTGTTAGAAGGTTGACTTCCTCCTGATCCATCAGGAAAGACAGGTACTAATTACAGCTAGGTCACAGATCATTGGCTGTGAAATAACTGAAAAAGCAGTGCAATGCCATTGTTCTCCAGTACAAATCAGAATGTCATTCTATCAAGATGTTCTTCAATCACATTTCTATGACTGCATTGTTCAGAAACAGTGTCACAACATCACCAATACTGTAATGTGGACTACCATTGGGAAAAAAAAAAACAAACCAAAACATGTCAAATACCTTAGTGTATTTCAGCAGCTGGCAAAGATCCTACAATATTAAACTCCTATTCTCATGGTTAGGTACGTAAACATGGCCAAATAACCTTAATTTTCACTTAAAGACCACTTACTCTGATATGATTCTTGCCAAGCCTTTCCCAGAGTTTGTCAGCTTTTGGATTTACAATCACAACTACATGGTGAACAGTTTCGGGGACAGAATCTTCTCCTTTCAGATCAACCCAGGTGGGAAAATGCATGATCTTTTCAGATAGTTTTTTCACATCAAAAGAATGTAACGTTGCAGAGCATACAATCACCTGAGCAAAAAAGTCATATGGATACCATCAACAATATTTACAACCGAAGGGATTAGAGTAGAACTGGACTAATTTTATCTAGTTGAATAGCATAATGTAGCACAACAGGAAGTCCCTGACTGACTTTCTTCATCACAGGAGCCATCAGGCCGGTACTGAACTCCAACCATTTAAGAAGCAGAACCACAGAGAGCTGATGAATCAAGATTATTAGCACAAAAAATAATGTATGCAGTGATTTTTTTTTTTCCAGATATATTTGTATGTAAATGACTCAAATACTGCTCAATGTGAGGCTTCAAGATGAAAGATTCTCAAAATGAGTATTCAGGCAATTAATGAACCCTATGAACAAGCGTTAGTTTTGGACAAGAGGTATAAAAAAAAAAAACTCTACTTCAAAGAGACATGCTCCATGCCACGTAATATTTAACCACTGCAAGCAGTGCACAACAAAAATGCATCACCCCAAACAACAAAACTACCACAACCTCACTCCCCCACAAATGACAAATTTTATACCTGAAGTCTCTTTCCATCTGAAGTTATCTGAGGAATTTGACTGTGGATTCTGTTTATGAAATCTGAATAACCTTGGAGTAGAAGACCATCCTACATAGGAATAAAATAAGTAAAGCCTCAATTCTTAAATTTCTCAGTCTATACACTTGCTCTAATTAAGCAATACATTTGTAGTCTCAGAAGTTCTCTACTTTAATTAGCTTGCCAGGTTACTACCAGGCTGGGATATTATTGCATAGGGGAAATAGAAAGTAAAAATTTGGAGCGTTTACAAGTACAGCTGCTGTGCTTCACAAGGAACTGAACACCTGTCTCAGCAGCTTCTCCTAAGTAATGCCCTAAAGCATTCCACCTTTGTGACTATTCAGTTGTACTACTACAAGTCAGAGAGAGGCACTTGCAGCATACTGACTACAACATTTTCTGGCTTCAAGACCTGCTGGGTAATCAAAAAAGCTTATGCTGTTTTTGTCCTTTCAGTGGCAGGGACAGACCTGTAACAGAAGGGCTACAAGGGGAAGAAAATACATAGGCTACTGTGGTTAACAAACAACAAGATTAACCTGGAATAGCCTATAGGTAGCCAACTGTTGCTCCACTGAAGTACCAAATCCTACAGAACAATTATGTTTCACTGACTCTTAGGAAGCATCATTGCATTTAAGAACAGAACTTAAGTATCACTTAGTTCTTTACGTACAGCTTCATCCAGTACAAGGAATCTAACTTGGGATAAATTAAGCTTTCCTGTTGACACCAGGTCATCCAGTCTTCCAGGAGTTCCAACAACAATATCCACCTATGAAATACAAAAGAGTATGGATTAGTCCCAAAGCTATAGGCATTACTGGCTTTGTCTAAATTTAAGATTGAGTCAGTTACCTCTTTGAAGTCCCATTTTCTATCAATTATAACTTCATAAAACAAGAGAGTAATTTGGGTTGAAGGGATTTCAAAGTAATCTGCTTTCTACTCCACCATGACACACAAACCAGATGATCTCCAACTTGCTTTAGGTAGCTGTCCAATAAAATTTGCAATATCTTTGAGGACAGAGATCCCACAACCTTCTTGCATTTCAGATGTACGGTCATTTCATTTGCAGAACCAGCTTTAGGCAAGGAAGCCTTCTCTTATAAGTGTTGTGCCTCTACATCCTTATCCGCGCTGCCACCCTCAAACTATATAACTGTTATCCAAAGCCAAACAGATTTTCTCCAAAATGGAGGTAAAAAATAAACTCAGCTCTAACCATCTTCCAGTTCAACTCTGCTTAGGAGAGTGTATTTTGGCAGCTAGAATCACTGAAAAACTTAACAATGATATGGTCTGACTTCCAAAAGTGAGTCTCAAACAGAAAATGACTATGCTATCCCTACAGCATTACTGAATTGTCTGTATGTCCCATGCTGCTGAAGGCAGACTGCTTTTATTCACATAAATGACAAAGTTAATGTCTCCTTAGTTAAGGACAAATAGCAAAAGTTACACCTTTACTTAAAAATTTTCAAAAGCACTTGGGCTTCAACAGATTTTAAGTACTATAAGCACTTGTATTGAAATAAAGCAACAAATGCTAGACCAACATAACATTAACTTGCCATCAACTGCATAGTTTCTTATTACCAGGTTTACAGGAGTTACAATAAGTGTCATTACTGTTCTCTAGCAACATGAGTTACTCATAATCTAAACATTAAATCATATAAACAAAAATACAACTTACTCCTTGTTCCAGTACAGAGAGTTGATCTCTTGCAGCAACTCCACCAATAATCAACAGTTCCCTAAAATCACACCAACATATTTTGATGATTGATGATTATATTCAGATGACATATTAAACATCTGGGTAAAGACTGACTGTCTTATTAGCAGTTGAGACAATTATGACTTCTGAACAGTAATTTTAAGAACAAAAGAATGGGGAAAAGTTAAGTTGAACTTTTAACTGTATTTTAGTTAATGAAGTTTTATTACCAAACCATATTTAAACTTACTTCATTGCTGTTGTTTTAAACACATTAACATCTTAATTAAGTCCACCTTAAAAAATAATGTTCCTCCAAAACCTCAAATATAGGCTTGTTCTTGAAAGCTTGAAATGCAAATACCAGTAAACTAAATCAATCTTACATCATAACTTGCGTCTCACCACTGCTACTCCCCTGCAACTCAAGTAAACTCTTGTAAACTGACAGCATTTAGAATATGGAGACAACTATAGAAGTTTTATAAGCACAGTCAAAAAAAGTAGTAACTTTAGGCCAAAGCAGCTTGTAAATTTCATTTTTCAGAGTTGTATCCCCATGCAAATCACTCTGTCCCAGGAGTGTAATAATAAAAACAAAGCAGATATTGAATATAATTTTGTTGGAGAAGAAAAAACATCACTAGACCAAACCAAACTATATCCTTCAGTACTCTATGTGTCTTTTGAATACGGCTAGGGACAGTGACTCCACCACATCCCTGAGCAGCCTGTTCCGATGTCTAATAACCCTCTTTGGGAAAAAGTTTTTCTTAATGTCCAATCTAAACCTCCCCTGGTGCAACTTGAACCTGTTCCTTTGCGTTCTATCAATCATTACTGGAGAGAAGTGATTGACCCCCATCTCACTACAACTCCCCTTCAGGTAGTTGTTGAGAGTGATTGCACCTCCTCTCAGCATCCTCTTCTCTAGGGTAAACATCTTCATCTCCCTTCACCAGTTTCATTGCCCATGTCTGGACACACTCCAGCACCTCCATGTCCTTCTTGTAGTGAGGGTACTGAAATACTATGGTCAGTTCTGAGCCCAAGTACAAGGGGGCAATCACTTCCTTTGTCCTGCTGGTCACACTATTTCTGATAAAAGCCAGGATGCCGTTGGCCTTCTTGGCCACCTGGGTACACTGCTGGCTCAGATTAACACCCCCAGGTCCTTTCCATAAGACAGCTCTCAAATCCAATCTGGTCTAACTGAAAATTCAGGTTGTCTGGTAGCTGATATTACTGAGGCTATTATCAGCAGTGCTGCAGACTAAGGTCTACTCTGTAGTTAACCGGAACACCCTCTATTCCTCTGTGAAGTCACGTCCATGGACAAAAATATAAATACAATTGTAACAGATGTGCTGTTACCTTAATTTGGGATTATCAACATATTTTTTGAACTGCTTCACATTGTTCAAAGTTTGTTCTGCCAGCTCTCTTGATGGTTCTACAATCAATGCTTTTGGAGCATTTGGAAGGTTCTGTGTTTGAACAACCTGTGCACTTCCTAAGTGGAAAAAAAAAAGATCATTAAGACAAACTACATTCCTATCCTGGAATTGGTTTACTGGAAACAAACTTAGATTTTCTACTAATATTCCAAAACCTCCTAATTCTAAATGCTCTGTTAAAGGATAATGTTATTGTTCATTAAATTATGAATAGCTTCAGATTGTTCAGAGATTACAATTGAATCTTGCCATGACAGTGGATATACTGCCCAAGCAGCATAGTTGATTTTATTGCACAATCCACATGTTTAGTACTTTAAAAAAAAAGAACTAATATTGATAACAGTAAGATCTTTGTAAGAACTTGAATGCAGTAGTAATGAATCAACTAAAACGATCAAAACATGATCTGTAAGACAATATGAATACAGAATTGAGAGAAGTTTAAAAATCTAACCTACCCGAGTGTTGTGATTTTACAACACTGCCATCAGGAGCCTTGCAAAGACCAATATAGCCATCTTTCGGTGGAAACTTGAAATCGTCTTCACCAAAATTGAATTTCAATTCAGCATTCTAGATTTTAACAAAGTTGTGTCATACAGACAGATTCAAGAGACAAGACAGAATAAGAAACAATTCCGTAATATATTTCCTCAGGACAAACAGCTAGAGGAGGAGGAGGAAGGGAAGAGGGTGTTTTCTCCTATATTATACATTCCTCTTCCAAGTTTAAAACCTGTCAGACATTTTACACATGGTTCTAGCTCTAACTTTTATTCTACATCAAATTATTCCCACATTTACAGATACATGGAAGCCTTTTTTGAACTTATGTTCTATTCATTTCCAATGACAATCCAAAATTAGAAAACAAAGCATTGTCTTTGGACTTGTACATTTCTCTGAATATCACAAGATTTCGATAAAACATTTATGTGGTAACAGATCATCCCAGAGAGACCAACTCCAGAAAAACATCCTATTACGCTACTGCAACGCTGAGCTGAGAATAAATGGAACTGAAATTTTGGTACTTTCACATAATTCATTTGTATCCGATGAATCATAATATATCAAATTAGTTATCCATGCTATTCTATTCCTATATTCAAGTTTAAACACTGAAATTTGAATTTAAACATTTGATATTTAACTTGATGCGTACTGGTCAAAGCAAACACACTGTGGGGATCACTTTGTAGTGAAATAGTAGTAGACCAAAGGAAACAGAATGTATAAGCAAAACTACAGTAACCATAGGTGTCTCATAAATTTTACACAAAACTAGCAAGTTACCAGAACTTTTACGATCTTGCACATATGGGATATTCCCAAGTTACCTTCAGTACACAAGCTGCAAAAAGCGCTTGGTTCCTTATGTGCGGTGGGATTTCGAAAGCAAGGCCAAGGTCCTTCCCTGAAAGCACGGTTAGCTCAGTCAGACTCCACGTGTGTGCTTGTGTCTCCCCACTCCTCTCCCAATGCAAATATCCCAACAAAATTATGAAGAAGAAAGGGACTACAACTTACCATTTTTGGAAAATTTTACTTGTCCTTTATCTAAGTCTAGATAGCACCCAATTGTATCATGCATAGTGAACTCCTGTAACCAAAAGAAGTTTGTGAAGTTAAGAGATTTTAGTGTTCGGCGTATTAAGAAAACTTGGTGTTTATATTGTCAACTTGTACAGTTTTCTCGCTTCTCCCTACTAAATGCTAATTTGAGAGAAGCAAGTTAAATTTATTCCCATAATACCACTGTAGACACCACACACATTTTTATTTGATTACAAATCAGGCAGCGTTCTGAAGATTTACCATAGATATTTAAACATTTATTGCTGCTTTAAAATTACTTTAAAACCAAACATTCTGACAATGATAAACACAAAGCATTTAAATGAAAGTATTCTGCTTTATGGAAAAGTGCTTAATCATGCATTTATCAGCCAATGTAAAGCTAAGCTTAGAGCACCATATATGGTAACAGAAATCTGTATTTTGACTATATAAAAATCTCTGACTCTTTCAAGAGGTATTATATATATATATATATATTTTATGTACACTTAAGTACTTCATTTAAATATTTTGAAATCTAATCATTGTAAAGGTATACATAATAAAGTCTGTACATTACAAAGTGCTTCTAATTCAACAGTTCACAAATCATTATAAAAAAGCTAAAATAGTCATAAAACTTGCAAATTCATTAATACCACTGAAAGATTTGAGTTTATATAAAAGTTAATAATACAGCAGAAACCATGCTTAAACATCTGAAGTTTTCACTGGCACGCTACAGAAAACCAGCTACAGATATTCCTGGTAAGCATTTTCAAAAGTGTACATTAAGGTAACAGTTCTAATGGTAAACCCAACTAAATAACCAGAAACAGAGCACGACCACCTACATCTTACATTAATATGTCAAAATGCATGCTTAAGAGTTGCGTGATTACTTCAACTTAAACTACTAGTAAACAGTATATGATGCCCTCACTTAAACTTTCCCCAGGATATAGGGACAGGTCAGTGTTGTTCAAGCTAAGATTAAGGTAAGAAACAAATCCAATAAATCAGTTAACCTCTAACCTGTAGTAACACACAGAAGAGATTCACCTTCTCACCAAGAGTAAATACTTGTGCAGTCTAGCCACAACTACAAGTCTTAAACTAGTAACTGCTTTTGTTAAAGCTATTAATATGCTTTTATCCAAAATTGCTACCATGTTTCATGGTACGTTTGCCTTCTTTCCCTTGAAGACAGTTTATTAGAGCACAAAACCAACATGCCGAACTTCTAATAACATTACTACCCATATGCAATTCACACTTACCTCACCATAGCTGTCAAATTGCTTGTTGTGAGATTTCTTACCAGTGCCACCAAAGCCAAAGCCAAATTTATCAGTGCCTGAAGACAAGACCAAGCAAAGCTTTTTATCTTTTTGTTGACAGGTTACATTTTTTAACTCTCTGTATTGGCAACCAAAACTTCTAACACTACCATGTAAAAAATAAAATGTACAATGCTAACTAAAGACTTCTGTCTTTGATATATGCTAAATTGGTATTTTTAGCCAGTACATTTACTGATTTTATGCATCTCCTGTCATCTTCATCAAAACACTGGAAGGAATCTTGCAGGAAGAACAAGAATTGTACAAAACATTTTAACTCCCTGATACTGCCGTCTTTCCCAAGGGGTCCATACTCAGCAAGACTTCTAGAACAGAACTCCAGCCATTCCACACAAATATGAAAATTGTCTGTGGGATTTTTCTTTGGAAGGAAACTCACCCAAATCCAGTGAAGCCTGCATAGTTGACCAACCAACTCTGCACAAACCTTGATCATGACAGGAAACTTCATAGTAGTATTTCCCTTTAAAAGAGAAAAGAACAATCTAAAATATCTGATTTTCAGCTTCATCAAGGTGGTTTAGCTTCTGTGCTTTCAAGACCATGCAAGTCTAACATTTCCACCCCTGCTTAAAGTGTCAAAATCCACTGTGTTAGTGTGAAAAGGTTCTGTAGGTATCTACATACATAGTGACGAAACAGATTATCACAGAATAGCAGGCAAAAAGACAGAAAACGCACATGCTGAGGAACAGTGTGTGGACGGCTATATACAAGTGGTAAGCTAGAGAGACCAGTGGTTCCACTGAGCCCACAAGGCTCAACTGAGAACTCCAGGGAGTCTGCTGAATCAGTAGAAGACCACCAGTGCACACACTATCACCAACAACTGTTTGTGGAACTTGAACCATATCCAATTAGCTGCAATATACAGATGGATTGCAGGATTATCTGCACATTTGACAAAATGAGACTGATGGTCTTTCTGAACAGCCACACAGAACTCTCAACTGTTGCTCCAAGTAAACATGAAATTTGTGCATGTCTGTGTCTGATTCTAAGGAAACAACTGGAGTACTGTGTCAGTAGATATTTCCTATTAATAAGACTTTAATGAAATGTGTTTTAATGAATACTGGCCATGATTCTGTGTCCTCCAACTCAAATCCCTATCAGGGAAAATGCAATTTATCACACAAGGAGAGCGAAACAGGGGTATATGTCACTCCAAAGTCATATATACTTATATATCACTTAGTAGTAAACTGAGCGATGGTATGTTTTTTTTTCAGATAGATATACTTTTAAAATGCAACTCTCTACATGAACAATCGGTGACAAGCAGGCATTTCAGTTGAAACTTTTCCTATAGAGTCTCAAAAACATGTAGCTTTATATTTACCTTTAGTCACACCTCTAGTTGCTCTGCATCCGTGCCATTCTTTTACCTCTCTGCTTTGACAGCACAAACCGTCTGATCCAATTGCTGGAAATTACAAGACAGCTTTAGTTAAAAAATTGCCTCTCTAACTGCTTTTACAATAAACTTTCATGCATTCTTTCTTCTCGTTTATTTTTCTTTTCACCAAGAAAACATTAGGACAACTCACCAAAAGCTGATCCTCTATCATATGGGTTCATCTGCCATTTATTGAGCACTATGTTTAAAACACAGGAAGAGAAAAAGCATTAAAACAACAAGGTAAGACTGGAAAACTCAAAGTAGAAATTCACATTGGCTCTACAATGTTTGACTTAATTTTCTGGGGAGACAACTTTGTTGCAGCGCAATTCTTATGAGGTCAAGATAAAGGCCTACAGCTTGAGAGGAACTGATGCATTTAGTTCAGTTTTACACAGATTAAGTTGCTTAAAAATAAAACTGAAAACAGTGAAGATGTTTATAAAATAAGCCGCATGATCACAATCAAATTCAGATAGAAAATATCCAAAACTTCATTAAGAACAATAAATGAGATGTATTTGCTACTTTTGTTGTAAGTGTACAGTAAGATATTTTTCAGGGTATCAGTTACAATGTCATTACTGGAAAGCCAAGATACATGCACATATAGCAAAAATTTTCTGACTTAATTTTTCATATGACTCATAACATGTTGCAATAAAGTCTAGTGGTTCCATAATACAAGCATTTTTGTAAAACATCGTGCCATTTAAATTCAGATTACTGACTGTAATTACATTACATTCTTTCATATTCTTTAAAGTTGACTGCAGTGTCACCAGTACAGCAGTACCTACACAGCTATAATGAAGCTGAAAGATGAGAACACCTGTACCAATGTCAGTGGTGTTTGTGCAGCTACTATCACTTACATAAATCTCAATCTACAAATACCATAGAATGGATGCAGTTACTAGCTTTCAAGTTGCAAGCTTATTTAAGTGCATGTACAATACTCTCAAAAACCATGAGGATATTATCAGGGTTACAATTCATTCTGTATCAGTGGGTTCTGGCCCTGTGCATTTCTTGCTTAGTTCAATGTTTACTAGCTCAAATCTGCAGGAAATCAAGATGTTATTCAGCTTTCAAACCTGTTGAATAAAATGTGGGGTGAAGGTATTCTATTTACATTATCCCAAATTATGCAAACAATTATCTACTGGTAGTTTAGGTTAACTTCACTTTGGGAGGTGATAAAATTGATATAAATTAACAGCGTTCCAAACGTGAAGAGTGTGACCAAAAAAAACCCCAAACAAACAACTTACCTGCCCCACCAGTTTTAATAGTTGTTTTCCCTTTCTTGCCTTCCATCTGGTCCTTTAGTGTTTCATAAACAATCTGGATAACTGGAATGCTAAAAGCCTAAAACGGAAAGTTACTTTCATTTCACAACTTATACTGATATTTCCAGCTATACAGTCACGCTAGTTTTCAGATACAATATCCAGGGTCAGGAACATTTTCAACGTGCCTACACATACGTTTGTAAGAGTACTGCTTAAATACATACACAAACATAGGCACATTCTTTCTGTATATATGTATACACACTCTCATACACCACCTCTCACCATTAAAAACCTTCTACTTTCTGTTAATTTGATTACTTACACCAGTTTTTCCACTCCCAGTTTCAGCAGCCTATAGGAAGAAAAATTTAAGAATTTAGCCACAGTTGCAGCTTACACTGTGAGGACTGTTATACAGATCTATTTTGATTTATTAAGTTTAATTTACTCCTGCATAATACAGAAGATCTTAGATAGTAATTCCATTGCCTCAAACAAATTAAGTGTGAATACAAACCCAGAAAATCTTGACAAGAGACTTCATAAAAAAACCCACAAATGCTCAAAGTCCACCATAAAAATTATCTATATATGTTTGATTTTTGGAGGCACAAGAGAAAATTAAAAAGAAGTGTTATTTTGGTTATGGAATTAAGAACAGAGATCTGCAAAGGACGTGATGAGCAAGGTATACTAATCTGCTGTCTTCAAGGTTACTGACACAGAAGCATTTGTTTAGGTAGTATCAGTCATGTTCCATGCAGAATTAGGTCAGGTATTTATGACAAAAAGCAGAACAGTTGAAATTAGATAATGCTCATTCTTGTGGCAATGCCAATCAAGTAGTCAAGAAGTAAAGACTAAAAACAGTGACTCCCATTTGCAAGAACAGTTGGAAACACAGCAGGAACTCAAAGACATCTTTAACTGAAGAACATACTTTCTACTGAAGAACAAGAGTCTTATTCTAACTAGGGACTCTTCTGGAAGAATGAAATTGTCCACACAAATAATAATTAGAAAAATCTAGGCTTTCCAGGAGTAAGGCTACCCTTCATACATACCATAAGTACATCACCACCTCCCAGGATCAGTGGTATAGATTCTGCTTGGATATCCGTAGGAAGACTACAGCAAAGAACACAATATACAAACAGATGTTATCACTAGAAAAAAAGATTTTTGCTTATACAGCAGCTTGCAGAAACCACGGTCACATGAAAGATGAGGAATAGCAATTAAATGTTATTCTTTCTGGCTTGCACATAAGGATGTTTAAAGGATTCCATTTACATAGATAGTTTGGAGCAGGAGATGTACCTTGACAGAAATCAACTAGTGGATACAAGTAGATGCAGCTGCACCCTGACAAGGGGGCTACGTCTCAGACCACTATGCTAAATGATAAAAGAAGCAGATTAATTATGTATTTCCTGCTTTCCTTTCTTCGAGTGAGTATTACTTTTAAAGCCGTTTATATAGCCATCATTTGCAAGCTTCCTATTCAAAATTGGAAAAGAAAGTAACTTGTAAGTAAAAGCAACCAGCATTTTCACATAAATCACAGCTAATTAATACTACGTATATAATAAAAGAACTACATACACTATGATTGTCTGTACTGACAATGTTCTGCATGATAATTCAAAAGAAGCTCTGAAGTCACATAATTTACCCAAACTAATAACTAAAACCAAGAAGAACAAATTTTGTAAAAGATTAACACAGAAGCATCAACTCTGAAAAATACAAATTCAGAGCATAGTTTGGAAAACTTTCACTATCATCAACTCATCCAATAATCCACAATACATAACAAACCAGAAACACAAAGGTGCCAGTCACAGATGCTTTTATCAAATGAATGTCACTGAAGCATAAGCAGTCACGCTTTACTTGTCTAAGTTTAAGTGTTACCACTGTAGTCTCAATTTGTGTTCTTCAGTCACTCACACTAAAAAGTGCACGAGACGTACTGACAGTTAAAGGAAAATGCACATCTGCTTTATTTTAATGACAGCAGAGTGCAGGCTAGATACTGAAAGGGTTGTCAGGCACTGGAATGGGCTGCCCAGGGAGGTGGTAGAGTCACTGTCCTTGGAAGCGTTTAAGAGACAGGTGGATGCTGCACATAGGGAAATGGTCTAGTGGTTGACAGGGCTGGGACAAAGGTTGGACTAGATCATCTTAAAGGTCTCTTCCAGCTGAAGCAATTCTATGATTCTATAAGCATGTCATATACTGCTGAAAGGCAAATTAGATTTTGCTAAGCTCTAATGCATTCCTACTTACAGCCAGTCCATCTCCTCCACTGCTTGAGCGATCTCGGGCATAACACCCATTTCTGTAAGACAAGAAAAGAGAACCAGCAGTGTCATTTACCTCAATATAGCCCCAAGAAGTTTCATATGTCAACAACTTCAGCTACAGAAAAAAAATAGATTCTTTTTGACAACAGCACTTGCAACCTGCTCTACAGAACTCAAGTGACAGACAAGAAACATTTTCCCTTGCCCACATAGAGTTTTGACAGCTATCTCCACTTAGATTGGCAGCGTAAGTCAGGCAGGGGCAGCTGCTGACACAGAAGCAAAGCAACACGCTGCGAATCGAGTGCAATTTTACTGGCAAGGTACTTACCTTTGCACATTTAAGGGAACTGTCTATGCAAACAACAGTGAAGACTTCGTAATCACAGATATCCTGCCTCTTTCTACAGCCGAGATGCAAACAGTTTTCAAAAAAAGAAAAAAGCCTGGCTCATATATGGACTCTACGTTGACATGCTTTTCACCAAATCTTGCCTTACTTGGAGCACTATTAACCACGCAATGCTTTGTTTTGCCTCCAGTTACTAATCATGTCTAGCTTTCAAAGTTTTTTTCCTTAGCTACCACTTCTGACAAGTTCATAATGAGGTCTGACAGTTCTACTTCAGACAAATTAAATATGAAGTCACATATCAACATAAAAGGGTTATTAAATTTCATCTTAAAAAAAAAAACCCCAACAAATGCAACAAAAAACCTGCAGGTGTTCAAACAATGCTATTATATCATCAAAATAACCTGGCTGCTGGTTATCTTTTCAGGTCCATAAGGCTACACTAAATCAATTTCTTTAAGTATAAATATGTACCTTTCTAAAGGGAGCTTTTACATGCTAGCCTTTAGGCTGCCACATGCCAGGTTTCACATTATAGCACGTACATCAAGTCCAACTACACCTGCAGAAGCAGGTTCACCTAGATCAGGTCACACAGGAACGTGTCCAGGCGGGTCTTGGAGCCCTCCTAAGAAGGAGACTCCATACCCTCCCTGGGCAGCCTGTGACAGGGCTCCCTCACCCTCACAGTAAAATAGTTTTCTCTTATGTTTAAATGGAAATTTTTGTGTTCCAGCTTCATCCAATTACTCCTTATCCTGTTGCTACATGTAATTAAAAAGAAGACATGTATGGATGTATGTATCAAAAAATTATTCTTCCAATTTGCTACAATACAAATGCTGTAAAAAAACTTATTTGTAACATGACTTCAGAAAGCCTGAAGACAGTGAAGTGTTAGTCTGCACTCCTACAAAATCAGCCATAAGCAAAAAGCCTTTTGCATAACAATGAAAACAGCCATTGATTGAAAAATTTTACAAAAATCCCTGAATTACCTTTCCCCCCCCATTTTTAATATACTTGCAGTTTACAGTTTAATTCCATATACAGGACAAAGGTATAACCAGGCAATAGCACTATGACATTTTCTTTCCCTACAGCTCAGTAAATCCTGCTGGCTAGCACTTGAACTCATCTCTAGATCTGTGACAGAAGCTTCAGCATTTTCCCTCGTGAATAAATAACTCACAAGAAACAAATTTTAAAACCCCCACGTTTACATTAAAACTTGACTGTATCCTCATGTTCACTGGTCACCTATGTGTGCACATGTGTGTACATGGAGGGGAAGACCTGAGATGTTTCCTTCTTCTTACAAAACCTTTTCAGATTACTGTTCACAAGCATAGGTCAAACCGTATCCCAGAGCACAGCTGCTCTTGTAACAAACAGCTGTTACTTAATACCAAGCACGAAACAGTCACGATGATCCATCCTCCTGCACAGAAACCAGCCAGCCTAAGGAACGAGACCGAAGCATACCACCGCTGCACTAAAATCCAACAAGACCAACAAAAACCCGTGGCGCCGGCACGATCACCTACATCCCTGCAGGCCTCTTGATGTCGCTGCCCGGTACGCCGCGCACTACCGTGGCCCCGCAGCGGGCGCAGGCCCGAGGAGATACGTGTAACGCCCACAGGGCCCGTCCGCCCCTGGAAGGCCGGCAGCCGCCACCTCGCAAGCCGCCGGCGGGTCCCGAGACGAGAGGTGCTGCCAGCATCCTGCCGCCGGCGGCAGAGCCGACAGGCCCCCAACCTGCCCCGGCACCACGTACCCGAAAACGCCGCCATCGCCGCGCCGCCGCCGAGCACCGCACGGCGCACGCGCCGAGCCCGTCCGCGACTTTAAGGGGCCGGGCGGCGGGCAGGAGGCGCCGCGCCGCGCGTTCCAAGACCGACTCCGGCCCCGGCCCCGGCCCGTTCGTGCGCCCTTCGAGCACGGGACGTGTGGTCTGACGTGGCGCTACAGCTGATGCTGCGGGGGCAAAACCTTAGGAGGACTTTTGTGTTTNTTTGTTTTTTTTCCCCCCCCCCCCCCCCCCCCCGAGTGTATATTCAGGTCACCTGCTCGCATCTGTACCCCTTCTCTAAAAACCCGGGCTTCGTTTTCCCTCTGCGAATCAAAGCTCGAGTGTGTGGTGCCGGGCCTGGTGGCAGAGGGTAAAGAATCACAGAATTGTTCAGGTTGGAAGAGATCTTTGAGACTGTAACCGTTAACTTAAGTCCATCGCTACACCATGGCCCGCACAGAATGGACAGTCTGGTTTACGCCTGGAGTAACGCAACTTAAACACAAAAGCGTGTGTTTACAGTGAGACCCTCCTTTACATTGGCATACAGCTCTGTCATTTTTTAATTTCCTGCACGTAATTCACATTTGCATAGTTTTCTACAATAAACATGTTTGGCAGAAAGTATTCAGGGATTTAGATGAACAAAAGTGCCTTCACACTCAACACACTCACTTTCTTTTCTTTAGATGTGCATTCACAGACACATTCTTCTTTTTTTTTTTTTTTAAGAGAAGTTTTCCCAAATTCTGCACAATTCTTCTTTTCTAGTATAACTTCTAGTGAAGTTAAAGGTAAGAAGAATCCCTGGGATGTTATTATAAAACCAAAATTAGATTGCAAATGAAAAAAAACGCATCTTCTACAGCTCCACCACCAATCAATGCTGCATTTGCCTAGTAAGTGGCAGGCACAGCGTGAAATATCACCTACTGTTTTCCACCTTGAAACACAGCTTTAATGAAGGCAGGCCTTAGATACAGAGACACCTGGTTCAAATGACAAATAAACAACAGCAACTGTAGTTCTCTAGACTACTGTGTTGCCATTTGAATACTGGTTTTGCCCTGGAGGTTTATTTCAAGGCAACACACTCACTGAGCTCTATTGATTGTTAACTTAAGCTGCAGAAACCAGGTGCTATGCAGAGAAAAATATTTCAAGTATTTCATCTCTTTAGTACCGGGCTGTTTGCAGTGTGATGGCTTCTCCTATATTAATAATTCCTTTAGGAGTATCTTCTTTTGATGTGCTTCTTTTATTTTACTATTATTCACTATATCTGTCAATTATTATTTTGTTCACTTTTGGATAAATGGCAAATCTAATAATTCTGAAAGACACAGGTATTAATATATTACACATTAAGTCGTTGTTCTGAGAAAATGTACTTGTAAGTAGGCCTTGCTATCAGTAAGTAGTGCTGCATGTTGACAAGAAACCCAGAGCATAATGTACTATAAATCTCCTGTGACTCTTTGAAACTTATGAATGTGATGTTATGCTACTTGTCATTGCTTTACATGTCAAATACAGTTAAAGAAATGTTATTAAGTAAAAACAGACAGAAAGCACATTTTACTCAATAGTTGTTTCTTCCTGAAGTGTTTCACAAGTATCTGACACAGTACTAATAGTGTCCTGAATCCCTAGTTTTAGAATTTAGTTTTCAGTTTAACTTAATCTTTAGGCTGTGCAGTTGCCCAGAAGACACTGCTAAACACAAGCTAAAATTAGAATACAGGAGCAGAAGTGGCAGCATGTGAGGTAATTTTCTTTCAGTTTTACCAACACTATAAAGTTGCAGGAAAGGGATGGAAATGTTAGCTCTTTCATAAATTATAAATGAGCTCATTTTTTATCTGTGAGGGAGAGCTGAACTGAGTGCAAAAATTTGTAGGACTGAAATATTTAGAACTTTTATATAGCATCATTCAGGTTGGAAGAATAATTTGTGGTAAATGCATAACTTTTGCTTTCTTTCCTGACCTTTTGTTCCCTATTCAGTAAAGGTTTAATTAATGCACTCTGGCATTGCCTCCCTTAGGTGTTCTTTACCTTGAATTGCCTATCAGCTTTCTGGACAGCCAAAAGCAGGCTGCAGCTGTGGTTATTTCCCTGGGCAGTTCTGTTGAGAAAGCTTATCTAGGGCAGCAGACAAGCTGCGGATATCATATTATATATTCAGTAGCTGTCTCCTTGTCCCAAAAGTGCATCCCACACAGAAAAGCTGCTGAGCAGGTGAAGGCTCCTCAGCCTCGCTCCCTCGTCCTCGGCTTCTAGCTTCCACTCGGGAGCAGATGCCCTTTCAGGGCTTCACAGCCCCTGGGGCAGGGCTGGCAACAGCGTGTGGCCCCGCCGCCAGCGCTGAAGGAGTTAAAGGCCGCCGGCCCCACGGGTCCGCTGGGCGTTACTGGTTTGGCCCCTGCCGGGCACCGTCGTTGCTGCGGCGCTGGGCGGGTGGCGCCTGGGCCAGTATGGCTGCCGCCAGCGCGGAGAGCGGCGGAGCCGCGCCGAGAGAGGAGGGGATGGCTGGTGCTGGCGACGGCGAGGACGGAGAGGAGAATATCCTCTACGACTTGTTGGTTAACACTGAGTGGCCGCCGGAGACGGAGGTGCAGGTGCGTGTCGCTGCGGTATGGCCGGGGTGCGGGGGAGGGGACCGGCCACGTAGGCGAGGGCGGTGATGCGCTCCGCTGTCTGCCGGCGCGGGGAGGCTGCCGGCCTTGAGGGCCGGGAGGTCGGGCTCTTGCCATCAGGGAGGCGCGACGGCCTGCCTGCTCCCTTCGTGATGTGCCCGAGAGTTGGGAGGACAGCAGGGGCAAGCAGAAGAGGTGTCCTTGCGGTCGTCCGGCCGCTGTCATGTCTGTCAATCCCCGCGTTGTCAGTCTTATTTCTGCTGCCTGGGATGCCTTGAAGTCCTTACTACTCGTTACCTGTTAGCAGGATATACCAGGTTTTATTGTTGAGCTGAACTGAGGGACGTTCAGCTTCCTCAGGTTTCATTACCAGAAACAGCTGTCCTGAGAGCAGGGGAAACTGGCCTGGCACAAACAAGGTCTTTGTCGAGCTTACTTTTTATGAGGAAAATTAGTTCCTTGTCTAGGCTTTCATATAAAAATGATTTCATTTGTATTTTCAGGAGTGACTTGAAAGTGAGAGGTATATCTGTAACTACAAGGCAGGAAAACGAATGCCAAAGCTTAAAAGTTAACAAGTTGTTTTGTTTTCTGCTCTCAGTTCTTCATGGGTCACTGGAAAAGCTGAGATGCTCTTTCATGTTTACATCTACATATTTTCATCTGCATTGTGCTGAAGTGCTTGCCTTCCATCAATGCTTGTCTGATTTAGACATACAGGAAGCAGGCAATGTGGGTTTATATCTTTCTTGTAGTGTCTTTCAAGACCACTGCAGTTACTAATGCATTTCCCTACTATTAGAAGTATTTTATAGAAGTATTTTAATAAAGTTTTATGCTTAAGGAGAACATCACCAAGAAGTTGTAAAAACATCACAGGTGGAAGAATGTAACTATTCATACATTCTAAAGTCATTCCCATAAAATATGGTTTCATTTAGCAGAAAGACTTATTTTTCTCCTCCCTCTCTTGTTCTGTAAATCTTCAGTTGCAGCAACAGTATGGCTATTTGGAAAATACGATTGCAGTGTTACCAGTTTATAGATTGTTTGTGTGAGTAGACAGCTGCACCTATTTTTATTTAACTGTAATTTGAGAGATGGTAAATAGCATTTGTTTCTAGTAACATAAGAAATAGTTTTACATGTCTGAAAATGATGAGGAGGACTTAGGTGTGGTGGTATGAGGCTGTGGTTCTACAACAGTGGTAAGGGGGACCGTTTCTGGCAAGTATCCCTTCTGCCATTAATATCCTTGAAATTGTATGGTACGCTGATTAAAGGATTGATTAATCTGAGAAACAATAATGTTGTTTCATTTCCTTTTCTTGAACGGTCATCCTAATACTCATCTAGGTACTAAGACAAATAGATAGCACATCAGTAAAAGCTCAGTGAAGGGTGAAATATTCCTTTAACTGTCAGAGTGTGGGTATGCTAATTTGAAGTCATCATGGAACCGCAGTCTAAGAGTCCTCATAGACACTGATAGTCGGAATTTCTAAGCATCATACAATTCTGCTTGTCAACTTCAGCAAATGGTACAGGCTACTTTGAACTTGATACTTCTTGCTGATTTACTTCATTTTCAAAATAAGTCCGATTTAGAATGACAGAAGTAGTAAGACTAGAATTATTACATTATATAGTTTGTGTGGATTCCAAGGGCATATTCTTTTTACAGTTTTAGTGGGAAATTGATTTTGCACTGACATATATATGCAAATGAATTATTTTGTCAGAATGATTCAGTTTTTACCTTAAGGTGCATTTACAGTGCCTTAACAGTGATAGTATGTAGGAGATTATGATTTTTTTCCCTTTGGAACATCAGTCTCTTTTTAATCCTGATTTATTCACAGTTTCCAGAAGAAGTCACAAAACACTCCCCGCCTTACTTCTCGTAGAACTGAATGGTTTGGAATGAATGGGGTGAGAGACAGCAGAAATGGAAAGCAAGTTGAATGCTACACTGGGAAATTAAATTCAGTGTCTTCCTGCACAGGCATCTAGGATACAAAACAAGTCCTTAAACCAAACTTTTCCTAGTTATATACTAATTTTGTTTTGTTTTTCTTTAATCTTGTTTGGGATTATTAATTTTCAGTTAGAGTACTTGTAACTATAATATTGGACAATGAATCCTGTGATGAACACATTAAGTCATGTTAAAATCAAGACACTGATAAAACTGGCATAGATTTCTTAAATTGGAACCCCAAATTAGCTTTAATTTCAGTTCTTGTCAGTATTCTCATTCACTTGTATTGAATTTCTCAAGAACCATTTGGGGTTATTTTGAGTATGAGGGGAATATTTGTAGTAGTACTTGATGAGTGAAAGTAGTGAACGAGGCAGTAGTTATGGAAGAATATGCTGGGCAAGACTCATGGAATCACTTGTGGAAATGCAGGCAGACAGAGTGTTTCCTTTTCTTCAGTACTGTCTTGAAATATATTGAATGTATTAGTTACTCCTGTGGGTTTTTTAATTGCCATCTAATGTTTTGAGATTTCCTCATTAAGTGAGTGAGAGGAAGCTACTTAGGTTTTATTTCTGCAAAGCTCTAGTGAAGGAGAACCTGAAATTGTTTTCCCAAATAAGAATTAATTAGGAAAGAAATATAACAGATCTGGTAGCCAATGCTGTTGCTGAGGTGATAGGAGTATATATGGTAAAAACTAAAATTTGTATCTTCAGAGTGTAATAGTAAATCAGCTTTGTGAAGGGCTTAAAAGTGCGTGGAATAAGAACTTGTAGTTTAGACTCAGGAGTGGACAGTAAGAATCATAGAATCATAGAGTGGTAGGGTTGGAAGGGACCTTTAGAGATCATCTAGTCCAACCCTCCTGCAGCAGCAAGTTCCCCTAGATCAGGTCACATAGGTACCTGTCCAGATGGCTCTTGAAGACCTCCAAGGAAGGAGACTCCACATGGTCCCTGGGCAGCCTGTGCCAGGGCTCCCTCACCCTCATGGTAAAATAGTTTTTTCTTGTATTTAAATGGAATTTTTGTGTCCCAGCTTCATCCCATTACCCCTTGTCTTGTTGCATGATACAATAGAAAAAAGAGATGCCCAACCTCCTGACACCCACCATTTAGATATTTGTAAATGTTAATAAGATCCCCCCTTAGTCTCCTCTTTTTCTATACTAAACAGTCTCAGTTCCCACGGCCTTTCCTCCTATGAAAGATGTTCCAGTCAAATTTTGATAAGGTTAAAGCACTTTTTAGAAAAGTTTTTACTGGGAACTTTTCTTAATCCAAAAACTTTTAACAAGGTGTGCTTTTAGCTTCGCTAGGAAACTGCAGCTGTCTCAAGGTACTATGTTAGCTGTAGGAATTAATTTATACTGTCACGTATTTTCCTGTAATGACTTGTTATTTCCTGGATGACCAACCTGAATTTGGAATATTATCTATTAATACAGGTGTGTTGGCTTTTTACATGCTGTGAGATGACAGCTTGATTATGTGAAATACTATTTCTGGATTGCAAACTTTGCATAGAAAGCTGCTAGTCTTTACTTCAATAATTTAAGGTTTGGTGTCCCAATATTTTTTTTTTTAAAACTTGGCCACACTTGATTTTGACAAATTATGTGTGTCTCAGTGTTTGCTCTGTAACTTGTAGTGAGAGATCTGAATATTTCAGGTAATAGGTAATGATCTCTCCTACATGGTCTATACTTCAGGGAAGACGAAGTTCATTCATTACCTACTGTATTGTTCAGTTTGTGGTGCTCTTAATATTTCCACTTGAAAAGTGTAGGCATGATTCCTTACTGGCTATCTTTCTTGTTTTCTCAGTTAAATCCCTTTTGTTCTACTTTCTGATTAGCAACTAGTTTTACCACTTCTTATAGCTAATAATATGTATCCTATGTTGCTTTGTATTTCTCCTTTCTGTGTTTGGGTACTGCTTTCATTTATACAGGGAGTGTAGTTGTTCCCCTCCACCTTAAGTAGAGCACGACTGCTGGAAAGGCCGTGTGAGTCTGAATAAAGTAGAGACAGCGATCGGAGTGGCTGTTACCTAGTACAAATTGACATAAGAAGAGTTTTTCTTCAGAAGTTGGTTTTCTTAATGTTTCTGAAACTTTCATGAGCAGTCTTTATGTAGCTTAGCAGTTAGATATTAGCATAATATGTTGAACACCAGTTGCTTCGACTTCTGCATGTTACAGATCAATCTGGCATTCATTTGGCATAGAAAGAATGATTTATAATGCCTTACAGCGGAATATAATCACAAGTCAGTGTCTTTTGTTACTACACAAAGATCAAGGCAAAGCTGAATCAATAGACTATCTGTTTTTACGTTTTGTTTATTCCATTTTGGCACTTTGAATATTTGACTTAATAGCCTATTTAAGTTGATGCAGTTAAATTACTCACTATATGAAGTTGCAAGTAATAGAAAATACGTAAGGAACTTGCTGGCTACCAGGCAGCTTAAATTTAATCAGTGAATGTAAGTATGAATGTTGTATTTAAGTTAAAATGTATAACATAGTGTTTGACCGTTATTATTGTATTTGCAGCCGAGAGGCAACAGAAAACCTGGTGCATCATTTATCATCACTAGAGCAATTACTGGTAAATATGACTTGTTCTTATGTTCATGACTCATAAGAATGATGTGTGGATTGCTTGTGAAATTTACATTTTCTTCACTTTAGGCTGGTTAGCATAACGGAAAAAGGATGCAGGATGTGTTTTTAGGAATATGTGTTCTGTTTCTCAATATTGCTGTTAGTTCTATGTAATTTTTGCAAAATGTTGTTAAGAGTTTTTTTCTATCAGCTTTTCTTTTGAACCAATTGCTAGCTAGACGGTTCTATAAGGCAGCTTTATTTTCTAATTATTTTACATTGATATTCAACGCTTGGTTTATGCAGTAACTGAACTGCATTTCCATCCAGTAGGAATTTCTCTTAGAATTTCCAGAAATGCATAGGGATTTTTTTTTTTTTTTGATCTGCCATTTACATTTAATATTTAGAATTCATTGGCCAAAGATAGAGAGTGTTTCCCTTAATATCTTTTTTGTTTGTGAGAATTTCTGAAATTCTGTGTACACCAAGCTGGAGAGCGTTTTAAAACCTGAGAGATTTAATTTTTGCCTCTTTTTTTCCATTGTAGGTCCTGCATTGTTTTTGCTCCGATACATCTGGTACAGGTAGGTTTGATGGAAATAATGCATAATCTTGTTCTTTGGTAATATTTTATAGCTTTTTGATTTGATGGAAAGTTATTTTTAATGAGAGTAAAACTGAACACTTGCTTTAGAATATTCTATTTTCAGAAGTTTAAGTGTTAGCAACTGAAGAAGTTTAATGCTGCAACTGAAGCTAGTGTATACCAGTTCGACTTTTCACTTTTATCAGAAGCTTAAGTAAGCTTGCACTTGGAACATCATTAATCTCAAACACATACCTCACATACCTGTGCACCCCACTCCCAACTGAGATACTATAACTGAAGCTAGTTTTTGTAGTTTTTTTCATCATATGATGACATGTCAGGATTACTTCCTTTGGAGTAATAATTTGGATTTTTAATTTTCTTGATAAACTCTCATTCAAAAAGCTTGATAACTAGTTGAGCAACACTCATGTCATTTATAAATTTAACTTCTGAGTCAAAAAATGAACTGGTCCCAGAAACACACTGTGGTAAATACAGTTTTCCTGGAGAACTTTACCTCTATGGTTATATTAATTACGTGATACACTTGACAGCCTTGAAATTTTCAGTTCTCCCTTGTTAGAGGTATTCTGTTGGTTTTGATATATGTGGAAAAGGGCATTAATGTGTCTCCCCGTGAAACAATTTAGGGATGGTGTTTATGGCCTCCATACCATCCTATAAGTCTAGTTGTAAGGATTAAGGATTCAACTGCAAACAGAATTAATTCTACTTTTCTTCCTTCTTCCAGGAGTCATATTTGAAGTATGATTCCTAGCATTTATAATTGATTCTAATTGCTATTTTTATGTATTTAATAAAAGTGTTTGGGAGGGAGCTTCGGAGGCCTCAGATTTCAAGTCCTGCTAAAAGCAGGGATAGCATATGAATTGAGATGAAGTTTCTTAGGGGTCAGTCAAACTTGATCTTGAAAAGCTTAAAGGATGGACATCCCAAAGACTCTCTGGGCAGCCTCTTTGAGTGCCTGTCTTCATGGTGAGGAATTGTCTTCCTTATGTCAGCATAGATCCTTCTCTGTTTAGGAATCATAGAATCATTTAGTTTGGAAATGAACTTTTAAGATTATCACATCCAACCGTTAACCTAGCACTGCCAAGACCACCAAAGGACTGATCACAGTTCCTTGTGCTTCTCCCATGTACCTCAGTGGTTACATCTTAGTGGTGACCTCCTAAATATCAAATAGCTGCCGGTTGGTCCCCCTGAAGCCTTCTCTTCTGCAGGCTAAACAAGTACAATTCCCTCATCTCCTTGTAGGGCAAGTGTTTCAGTCTCCTGGCCAACTTGGTGGCCCTTTGGTTTATTGGTGTTGTTCTTGTAATGGGGAAGCCCAAAACTGACTGTTGACCAGACTATAGAGTGATAGGTAACTAATCAGTTTCCTTAGTATGTAGTTTTGTTTTTGTTAATGCAAGCACAGCTGTCGTTAGGCAGGATGCATCGCTGGCAGGATGCAGTCTGTATTCCTGTTCAGTTGCTAAACCTCCCAGGTGATTGATGGTTGCCTTGAAGCTAAGTTGTATGCCATATGTATTTTGGGTACTGCTTTTGTTAAGTGGATGTTCTGATTTAGCCAAATGTTTTTGCTATTTCAGCCCTGCAAAGTTTTCTCTGCCCACTAGACTGATTCGTCTGGTTAGTAAGCAGATCAACTGGCACCTAGTACTTGCAAGGTAACCAGCTTATGCGCTTTTCCATTTCTGTCGGTAGTGAATGTATTAGTGCTTCCTTTCTTCCTCCCACCATCCCCATTACTAACCATGCTGAGTTTAACATGACTTTAATACAATATTTTCTTTTGATCAAGAAAAATACTGCAGGTTTCACAGGTAGCCTTGGGAAAGAAAGGTCAGCCTGCTACCTAGGGGCTTTCATGCTGTTTCCTGTTATTTGATACTTCTTGCATTCATATCTGAATATCGTTCTGCCTTTTGAGACAAAATGGCTTGCAGTGTGGTTGTTTTCAAACTCAAGTCTTGAATTTGATCAGTTAAACACCTATAACTTGGAGGGGTATGTAGCATAAATTGTTTATTTTAAAGTTTGTGGAAAGTGAATATATACCCTGAAGATTTGCCTGCTGTTACGTGTTCAAGGCTACAGTCAGCTGTTTTGCAGTAATTAAAAGCCATCTCACTGATGCTGGTTAAAGAAAAGCATGAATATACACAGTAAAATGGTTTAATGAAATGAAGGTAGTATGGGATGTTTTAGTTAATGATGTATTACCACTGAATGTAATCAATAGTTCAGTGAGAGCTCTGTACTGTTAAGAGATGGTGATTTTTCAGAAGAAGTCATGACACCTTTCGATGCACTGCGATGCCAGTTGCATTGTTATGTTTTAGATAGAATGACAGGAGACCTGCTCCTAAGGAGATGATGCACCTTGGTCAAGTATGATGGTTATTTATTCTAGGTAAAGCAATACATAGTTTTAGATACTGCTGTTGTACAATTCCTTAAATAAGTAACGTCTGATTCTGACCACCCCTGCAGCAAGATTTTAGACAAAGTTTCTGTTTTCTTAGTGCTATTATTAAAGTGTGGCAGATATATTTCAGTGACATGAAGAGGATTTTATTATAGTACTGGTTTTTTTTAATACAAATTGCTATTGTCAAATTTATATTGAATTATGGAAAAGAAAATTTACTTCTCAGAAGAGAAAGTTGTGATGCACATTCTTGTAAGGACTGGACTTGAAGTTTCACATGTGTATTTTTCTTTCAGCAATGGTAAATTGTTGGCAGTTGTTCAAGACCAATGTGTGGAAATCAGGTAATTTAGAATGGTCTGTTGCTTCATGACTACAGTTACAGAGTTCTGAGAACGTTTGTCTAGTCATTCACTGACTATACTTTCAAAGATTTCTCTTTTTTAATGATACATATTGTGAAAGTAATCTATGGAATAATCTTAAAATGTATTATCACTTAGAAAGCAGAAGTCTTCTATTTCTTCCTCATTCTTGGCCGTTCTCCATTAAAAAAAAAAAAAAAAAAAAAACAAACCAAAAAAACCCCAAAAAACCACAATAGTCCCACCAGAACCTCTCACAATTATGAATGCTATAGATACGTTTATGTATCTAAATCTCTCTTAAACTTATGTAAGTATCTGAATCTCTTTTTTTAAGATGTGAAAGAAAAACAATCAATATATTTTTAAATGCTAAACCCAAATCATGGTCTTTCAACCTTTTGTCTTTCTGTTCCCGTTAGAAATTCTCCTCTGATAAGGAGCTAGTGTTCTGCCTCTCTCTAGAGTAGCTGATATGTGTAATACTTCACCTTATTTTACAAGTAATGTGGATTGCCATAGAGACAGATGCTTTTCCTTTTTCTTCTACTCTCTAACAAGTTCTCCTTTGCCAGTTCAAGAACACATTTAGCTGTAGATCGGATCTTGATTGAGTGTGTTTACTTGCTTCACAAAAATCCATTTGCTAGAAGGTCAGACCTTCTATTTATATGTAAAAGAAGCAAGTGTATGAAAATTGTTCAATCAAAAGTGGTGTGAACACCATAAATGTCAGCTTATAGACTATAAAATAAATCTTGTGTTTCAACTGTATTAATGTAACTATATTCTATATTCTAAAATTGTAAACCTGGAGAATACTGTTTTTTTTTTTCCTAAAGTCACATGCTGAAGTTTTGAAATGCTACTATCCTACTTTGAACAGCATTACTACTAAATGAGGAGTATTAGTATTTATGTATTGAGACGAGAGTTTCTAAAATACTCTTTTTAGTTTGCATAGCTGCCTAAGGATGAAGACTATTTTCTGTCTTTTTTTCTGAAAAAGTATTTAAATACATGCAGGCCTTTGAATTATACATTTGGAATATTTTTATAGTGTTCTGTTTATTATGGAAAATTGAGTAGTATTTTTTTTTCTTATTTAAATCTGTATAAATCTTTTTCTACAGGTCTGCAAAAGATGACTTTGGATCCACAGTTGGAAAATGCCAAGGTATACAAGATGGCAACATTTACATCATTACTTAGTGTGATCATTTTTTATTGCTCATGCATTACTAAGTGGTGGTGTCAGTTTACTTTAAACATAATGTTGTAAATTCTTAAAAGCATTGGGAAGAATCTCTTAATAATGATGCTTTGTGATTAGCTCCATTACCCTTCCTACCCTCTTGTTTTTCATAACGACTAACATATAAAACTCAACATGAAATGATAGTTAAAATTAATGGGTTAGGCATATATAGCAGGAGTAGGAAGTGTGGTGGGGTTGTTTTTTTGTTTGGCTTTTCTTCTTGAAGATAAGCTTGTAGTGATAGTAGCACCCTGCATTTTTAATTGCAATTAACATTTTTGTTTGTTCTGTCTAAGAAATTATATTTATATTTAGTTTTCTTCTATTTTCATAGTGCCAAAGGATCCTAACCCTCAGTGGAGGCGAGTGGCCTGGAGTCATGATTGTACATTACTTGCTTATGCGGAAAGCACAGGAACAGTCAGACTGTTTGACCTGATGGGTAGTGAGCTTTTGGTCATTTCACCGGTAAGTGCTCTCTTAGATTAAATATGAATTTAGTAGAATAGTACAAATACAAAACAGAGGACTGGCCTACATGAAAGGAGTACGTAAGTTCTTTCTTCCTTCCATCCAATTGGGCATTCTTTTACGTATTTAAGTGTTAATTTATATAAAGTATCAATTAAACCTTATATTTTTAATGCATGTTTATAAAATGTACTAAATTTAGCTTCATAGTTTTTTCACTAATGAATTTTTTTTTTTTACACTTCCTTTCTCTGTTTCAATTTCTGTCCTCATTTTTGGGTAAAGACAGCAAATTTTCCAGGAGATCTGAGTTACGCTATTGCTGGATTGATCTTTCTAGAATACAAAGCAAGTGCCCAATGGTCAGCCGAACTGCTTGTTGTTAATTATCGTGGAGAACTGAGAAGTTATCTTGTTAGGTAAGCATAAATTTTGACTTGATTTGGGAAGGCATAATGAACTTCAAAGAAAACCTTTCTAGTCTTTAAAGAAAATAAATCTGAAATAATGTATGCTTTTTCCCCTCCTCTCCTGTTTTTAGTGTTGGAACAAATCAAAGCTTTCAAGAAAGTCATAGTTTCAGCTTTAGCAGCCATTATGCCCATGGAATAACCACTGTCATTTATCATCCAGGTCACAGGTAAGTTTTCTGTTTTCTTCCTGCCAATAATAGGGAAACCATAAACCAAAGTGGAAGATGAACACTGAAGTGTGTTGAGTAAGGAGGAGGAGGTAAAAAAAAAATCTATTGATATTTAATGAAAGAGTAATAAGTCATGTATCATTGCACATAAGAAAGAAGATGTAGTTGGTGATGTCACTTTATTAATGGAATACTGAAAATTGAGTTACATCCTTTACTGTTTGAGTACCTTGCACAAGCAGCATGTTTTGCAATGTCAGGAATAGCTTCATCAGATATTTCTAAATTTGATGGGGTAAAGGCTGATCTGTGGGGTTTTTTGGTGTTTTTTTGTTTGTTTTATTTGTCATTCTCCCCTCCCCACTACCAGCCCTGGGGATTGATTTTTGGACTTGTTAACCAGTCCATGCACCCTACTGTCCTGACTTGAACATTTGTTTATCTTGTGATACATTCTCTCTATTAGTAACAAGTGTGGGTGCAGATAGCAGACTTGAAAGATGCGCTAATTGACTGACTGCTTTTGAACCATATGTAGCTAGAATAGGTCCTGGCTAGCCAATTGTTTAAAATTACCTTTTTATAGCAAGATTAACTCAGCAACTTACATATCTATTGAATTGTAGGAACTAAACTTCTTTCTAGGTATTTTCTTCTATTAGAAGGATTGAATCTGGTTACATCACTTTATTGTTTTAAATAGAATACTGCAAGAAACTCACTGTTTAAAATCTTGTTCTCATTCTTCAGTGTTAGGGGAGCTGTCTTATAACCCTTTTTTTCCCTAAGATATATTAATCACAAGTAGTATTCTAGGCTGAGAGATTAATTTTGAGTATGGTTTCTTCTTTCTACCTAGTTAATATCTAATAATGCCACAAAATTAATACTTGGTGTATGAAGTTGAGAGTTTTGAGGTAATAGGTCTAGGTTGTGGAGCTTTGGTAGCACTCTCTGACCAGACAACAGAACTTACTCATTCTTTCATCAGACCTTTGATCAGGGTTAGTAGTTTTTGACACTTTTTTTTTTCAAAAGCTGTGTTTTCTGCTCCTAATATTAGGAAGTAGATGGATTACAAAAGTGAATGTTGCAAAGAATATTGATTGATTAATATTTAAAGTATGGTCAAATAACTACTGTGATTGTTATAATATGTAGATGTGCTTGCTTTTAATTTTTGGTATGTTTCTGTGTAAATTATGTCAGAAAATCAGCCGTGGTATAGCTGTCAGCCAAATAGCATGGATGTTGCTTTGTGTGTACTAATATCAACTTACTGCCATAGAGATCTGAATGAGGAGGGGGGAAACGGTGCAAAAATCTAAAGTTTTGTTGTTCTTTGCTCCCACCTCCAAGAGAAGTAACAGCTTTGTTTATCCTACTGTTTGTAGGAAATCTAATATTAAAGTTTTTAAAACTTGTTATTAGTGTGAAGTAAAAGAGCAAGAGACAGTACTACTCTTGTGCTTAGAACTGTTTATTCAGAATATTAGTATTTGAAGTGACCTTTTTATGGAACCATATGATTGACTTTTTTGTGTGTCTATATTCTACATTTTCTAGGAAGAGAAATGCCCTTTCTTCACATGAAAAGATGTGGTTATATCTGCTGCAGAAGTAATAAGTTTGTGTAATGTGTGTGGCAATTACTCAGGAAATATTTAGACTTATTCCATGAAAACAGTCAGGTAGTATCGTTTATGTGCAGCCATCTGACTTAAAGAAAACCTGATATTTAAATAATACTCAATTGGCTAGAATGCAGAAAGAATTTATGTTTTTCCCTTATTGTAGGCAAGTCCTTTCTGTTTAGTATCTACTCTGTAGTAGAAAACTTCTAAATTTGACGTTAGAAAACTCTAAATTAATGAGCAGAGTGTCTTGCTGAAATTGTCTTATCCAAAACAAAAAACCCTAGCATGGTTGAAGGGAGGAAGTTTTCTTAAATAGTACATTAAAGAAAATGGTGGATATATATGAACACTTAGAAGTTTTCATTTTCAGTAACATGAACTTTGATCACTGAAGATAAGTTTTAACTTTGGCAGTTCGTGCTTCAGATACTGAAGTTATAGGAGTCTTATCTCCACTGCTTTTAAGCCTTGACTTACTGCACTCTATATTATTGTCTATTTGCTCATTACCTATTACAATGCAATAAAACAGCACTTAAGAACTTAATATGCTTAATTTTTTCAACTAGATGTATGATAATTGCAAAGCGAGTATGTCAGTAGGGAATGTATCTGAATCTGTAGGAAAACTTGAAGCAATAGCATTGGGAAAAAGTCTAATAACGAGTTTCACTGCTATTGGAAAGTGTTATATACCTTAATTTAGATGTCTACTCTTGGTGTTCTCAAGTGATCCAGCCTTCATCTATGATGGAATTTATGGTGCACTTAAGTTGACAAAGCTTACATGTCTGCTTCAGTGTGAGCTCTCTGTAGGCTCTAATGGAAGGTTCAACACCGAGTTATTTTGCATGAAAGCTGAAAAAGCTCAAAGTCCTAATTCAGAGTTATCTGCAATTGCTACAGAAAATGTCTAGTATTAGAGTCTGAAATTTGTGGTGACTGTAGGAGACAGAGTTTTAGATTCAATTTGAAGATGAGTGAAGATTTGTATGGAAGCCTGAAGTTCTTGGATGCCTGAAATGAACTTTCTGTCCCAGAGACCAATATGACATTAGAGTTATCTTTAGCCTAGCTGTGTAGAAACCCTGAAGAAACCTCTGCAGATCATCTAATCCATTCCTTCTCACAGCAGGTTCAAGTAGAGAAGGTTGCTTGGAGCCGTGTCCCTGCAGTCCAAGACCTGCATATCTTGCATCCTCTCTTGGGACTGTGGTCTGCATCAAGGCCTCTGATAGCGGCTGGGTAGTGGGTGCTGAGGTCTGAGTCTTGTGGCATGTCACCACAGTTACTGAGAACATCTACAGAGAGAGTTTCTGGCACTCATTTTCTGCAAACTGCTGCATCTGTTGGCTGTGCTCTAGGCCTTGCACTTGCATAGATCTTTATCTGGGATTGTTGATTCCTGATCCTTACTAATTGGAATTCAACTGGAACAAAATCTCAAAGTACTCCTTTGATCAGGAACAGCTATCTCTTTCTGGCAATGGCAGTCTTTGTGAAGTTCTTCAAAGGCTTCCCAGGAATGATCCCAGAATTATGTAGAAGATTAAGAGGATCCAGAAACAGAGCCTAGAAACTGCACCACAAACTGTATGCTAGCTGTGCTCTGTGTAGAAAATACTACGCAAAACCAAAAATTATTTAAGATTTTAAGTGCTAAAGGATGTTGCATTAGTCTTGATGTCTCTAACAGTGTGAAAGCCAACATTTTCCCTTCAAGGGAGTGACAGTATTAAATATCAGTATATTGAAGTTAGTATTGCTTTGTGACCCATCTGGAGTGGCATGAAACAAACTGATGTGGTATGATTTAAGAATCCAAGTATTTGGCCAGAACAAGTAATTTTTCATATTAGTGGGACAGAAGTTGTCGGACTGAAATCATCTTGTTCAGATGGAGACTAACTTAAAAACCCCAGTAAACAGGAAAACCTTTCCTGTTGCTGTTTCCAGTCTACCTGTCAACTTGTTATTTTGGAGTCATCTCCTGTCTAGACCTGAAAAAATAATTGGTAAACAAGGCCAGATCTTTGAGGCTCTCAGGAGTACCTTTCATTTTCTTTTGATACCAGTTGCGTGACTCGTCTTAATAGTTTCTGACCCTTTTGTTGCATTTTGCTCTTGAAAAGCTTTTTAAAATTTTAAGTACATGCAGCCAAGATGGATTTCTCCGCAGTCTTGGGGAAAAGACTTTTTGTCTTGAGGTTATGTGCTTTGTGTGTGTCTAAACTGATATCGCATCTTCATTACAGCTGTCACTGAGTTGCATTTATCCTAAAAGATACTTCTGAATTATAAATATGATGCACTGTATGTGACAGTTTTTCCAAAATTTATTTGAAAAGATTTATCTTGATGGAGTTTTTAAGAGCTAATTCGGGCAGTTTTCGAGCTACTTCTGTCACTGTTATTGACAATTCTTCTCTTGGTCTATGTGCTACCATTTGTCTCCTAGTTACCACTGGCATAGTGTGGTCAATTGTAATTGTTTTCTAGTCACTACTGCTATTGAAATTTTTAATTCAGTGGCATATTCCAGTGAAAACTGGAGCTTACAGAATAATGTAACTGCTTATGGATGGACAAGACTGTAGATAAAAGTAATCTTTCAGAAGATTAAGTCTGCTGTCACTTGGTTATTAGGAATTGACAGTTGTGTTGTAGCAATTTCATGAAATTCTTGTTTACTCTTCTTTTAAATTTTCTTAAAGTGGACAGGCTGTCAAAGAGATACATGTAAGACTTGTTTTCTGTGATTGATTTTAAAAAATAATTTGGAAAATGTATCACTTTATATGTAAAGATTGACCTTGCCAAAATCTTTCGGAGTCTTAAGATGTNGCTGCAAGTCTTCCTCAGGTTGCACTTTTCACCCCTCAGTCGATTTTGCTGAGCTGGCAGTACTGGCATTCTTCCACATCTGCAACACTAGTCCTAACCAGTTTTAATTAATTGGAAAAGAACAAGCACCCAAGCACTGGACAAGACATGATAGTCAAGGACCACCTCGATCAGATATACGTTGTGCAGGACAGGTTGTTAAGCCCTTGAGCCTTCGCCAGGAGCAAAGAAGAAAAGAAAACATTCTAAACAAGCCATAATTTACAGCCCTTAGCTAATAGTAAAGCGGAATGCATGATTGTTAACCCCTACAGCCCTTAGCTGATGGCAAAGCGGAATGTTTGACCATCAGCTCCCTATCAATGTTCACTGATATTAGACTGTGTGCTCTGATATGAGTACCATAACATGTTTATGTCCATTTTAGCTAGTCAAGAATAAACTGCATCATATACAACAGGGTAGATAGATTTTAGAGCAAGGTACTTATTTGAACGGTTATCAGGAGTTCCATGTGGCATGTTATATCTTTGCTGAAAGTTTGTTTGGTACTGGTATGTGCTGCAAGATATTTCAAAACTTGCTACTTCCTTGTTTTTAACTGCAGGTCCTTGGAAGAGTTATGTAGCGTGTCTAAAAGACTACTTTTGTACCAGCCGAGGACAAATCTTTAGTCAGTGGCAGTGTTTCAGGCTTTTTGTAGGCAGGGGAAAGTTGCAGAACAGAAACATTGGGTAGAAGGTAAATAAAAATACACACAAGGAAAACAAACAAATTGATTAACGCTAAATAGTGTATGACATTTAATGTGTGAGGTTTTTCAAGTGACCTTCCCCCTCCCAGTCATTAGCAGAAAATCTGACATTAAAATTTGTTATGTAGTTTTGAGAACTAGCTTGTTCATTGGTGGTTGTCTCTCGCGTGTTATGGTTTGCTGTGTTCCTGGAGGACTGATCTTCTCTCCAGGCATTTCTGTGTTAAAGTTACTTCATGAAAGAATAACGAACTGTTCAAGTAATTTCTAGTATTTGTTGATGTCCCAAATTTGAGTGAAATTTAACTTGTGATGTTGTCCTGCTAGTTGTTTGAGATGTTCTCAGTTGCTTGAGTATGGTATTGCTTAAATATTCTGGTTTTCAATTTCTGCCTTTACCTTATACTTTTTAACTAACACCTGTAGTCTTTAGCTGTCCTGGTACCAGAGACATCCTCAGATTGAGCTCATGCTTAGTATGACTTGCAGAACAAAATAGTCTTAGTAGTATTTTTTCATTTGCATTCCTATCTAAATATTTAGTTGAGAATTGTCTGACTAATTGACCTGAATGAACAACCAGTATCAAAACCAAACAGTTGATGTTAGTTGGGAACTGTTGAAGTGTAAAGCATCTTGGGTTCAGTTCAGATGTAAAGTTTGTTGTGTGAAGGGCTTGATGCAGTCTTATTTTACCAGCTTGTACAGAAGAGGCATGTGCTGTAGGAGTACCGTGGCATTTTAACACTGGGATTGCTGTGCTCACTGAGCAACAGTAGTATTCTCTTGTTTAACAAGTAGTATTTATGGTGATGTTTCTTCTGCCATCTACATAATGCTGAAGTACAGTCCTCTCTTGCTGCTCTGTGGTAGGGTTCTCTCACTGGTTTTCTAATACTGTGCTTTGCTAATTGTTGTTTTCTTCATAACCCAGTTACTTTGCTAAGTATCTATAGGAAAAATGCAATAGGTGAATTTTATGTCTGCTTTTTTATGTCTTTCCCTATGTTATTGCTACAGGAGATGTACATTAATTACTCAAGAAATGTGTTTGCTTCCACGTGCTATTTGGGTTACCAGTTGTAAGGAGTTGGAAATATGATGTGCTATTCATGGTCATTTTCCTTAACTCTGATAGGAATATGCTTGTTCATTAAATGATAACATGGTTTCTTCTTGATGTTCTACAGCAAGAAAACACAGTCATGGGTGCTGAGCCACAAACTTTACACGTTCTCAAGTTAAATAGCATCTCCTTAGGGGAGAAGTAATTACTCTTAGCTGTGCTATACTTAACTTTCTGACAATGCAGAATTACCCATTTCCCATTTAATTATGATGGTAGACTAAGAGTCTCTAATTGCTGTTTCTGAGGAAAATGGCAAAGTGATTTGTGCTTTGGTGTCTTGGGTAGCTCTGTGCCTCAAAATAGCTAAAACTGAGAACCTTAAAAGACTGTAAACATCTATGATATAAATCATCTTACATAATGTTTGTGAATGGCATGAGACCTGGGAATGTCAAATAACTTTTACTGACATCTTGAAGGGGTTTAAACGTGGAAGAGTTTTGTTTTGTTTTTTCTTTTAGCTGACTGTTGCAGGAAATGTTTTGAAACGCACTCAAATCAGAGCAGAGAGCTGTATGACCATCAGCCGCTAGGTGGTAGAACAGTTCAAGAGTAATGCAGGCTTCAAAAACCTATACAGGATTGTTCTCATAGCCAAACTTCAAGTTTTTCCAGTCTCTGTCTTTTTTTGTAGATACTTCACGTTTTGATGGATTGTTCACTAAAATGATGCTTCCAAATTCAGATATCTGCTCTCAAAAGTAGTCATAATTTAAATACAAAACTGCTTATTATTAAGGTGAAAGGAAAATATTTTTATATATTTTAGCAGTAGTCGGTAATAATTCTAAGAGTCCCTTGAAGTTTTTAAAGAATTATCTACTGTGTGTAATGGAATTACTCCATGCACATTTATAATTGATAGAGGGGCTTTATCAATAAAAGAGAAGTAGCTTTTGTACCACATCTGAATAAATGGAAACCTAATGCTTAAGCAGAATGACCAGAACTTTTCATAAGCTTAAGATGTAATTGTTAGCTTTCCTTGAGCATAAGGGAGAAATTCTGTAGCCAGACATGCTTTATTTTAAATGTTGGCAATTACGTCTTGGAAAGCTGGAAATGAGAATGAGTAGGGATAAATGCCACAAATAACAAGTGTTACTGAAGTAACATTTAAGTAGTTTCAAACTTCAGGGTATTTTATTCACAGGCAAAGCTTATTGGAGCTCTTGTGTATCTTAGTATAATTAGTCTTTTTGTTACTGCAAGCAAACTGCTATAACTCTGAAAGCAATTAAAAAAACCAATTATGTGTCAGCATATGAAGCCATAATATGCTTTTATGTATTTTACAGGCTTCTTCTTGTAGGAGGCTGTGAAACAGATGAAGATGGAGTATCTAAAGCAACTGGTTGTGGGATATCTGCATGGAGAGTTTTGTCAGGCTCTCCCCATTACAAACAGGTCACTAGTTACGAAGATGACATTAGAACAGTAAGTATTCCTTATTTTACTGGATGAATATTGTGACTGGCAGAATTAACTCGGAAGTTGAATCTGAATCTCTTTTGCAAGACAGATGTAATGCAATGTCTTGCTATTTTGTAATTTATGAGGAGTTTGCATCGTAGCTTTTCTTCCCCCTCCCTTTTTTTTTGTTTTCTGTAGGGCAATTTGAACTTTGAAGTTCTTAAAAAAACACCACAAAAAGACAATAACAAATAGTAGTGTGGAAGTACACAAACTCCTGAGTTCTTTACTAGGATATGTTACCTGTCTTTGAAAAAAAAAAAATCAGGTATTTTTTGTTATTTGTATTTAATAACAAAGGCAGCACACCTGAAATAAATGGTACAGTTGAAGTCTGACTTACTTTTCCTTCTCATAGAAGAAAATATCTGGTTTCATAACAACTACCAGGTGCATATTTGAAAAAATTAATTTATGGTATACTAGAATAAATTCTAGTATTTACTTTCATATAGATATTGCTTAGTATAAAAGCAAGCCATTAATTTCACTGAAAATGGAAATGCTTTTCTGTGGCATGATACATAGCTTATAAAATGGGCGAAGTTACTTTAACTGCATTTAATTATCCTTGCGTTATTTTCAAGTAGGCAGTCTTATGGAAGTTTAAAGAGTCACACAGAATCACCTTGTAGAGTTGTTTTAGTACTTCAGATATGACATAAGTTTTGGTGCATAAAACATTGTATGTGATTGTCTTTCACTGTATGATGTGTTTGTATTTTTTACAGGCACAAAGAAGAAGATTATTAAGAATTACGAATTTAAGGTTTTACAGCAGACGGGGAACAGAACAGGTATTATGGTCTATGTCTACCTCAGAAATGTGTTTTATGAATATAATAGTCTATTCATGACTAGCCGAGAGACTGATTGAAAGTAGTTTTTAATTTATGCAACTAACTAATGTTTCTATGAAACTCATAAAAACTAATATACTTCTAGTGTTAAATGCAGTAGCTTACTATTTATTTTTTTTTTTTTAAATCCAATTAGTTCATCTACTGAAGCTTGACTCTTGAGTTTTCAACATACATACATACTGACAGGATTGATCTAGGGTTCAATATTAAAAGTAAACTCTTACTCAAAAAGGAAGGTAAACACACCTAGTTATTTGTTAATGAATATAAATGATCATAGCATGTTAGGTGTGTTATGTACTCTACAAGAAGAGACTAGATTGTGATGATATTTCTCAACTATATACCCAAGAGAGAAATAACAGGAACAAAACTCCAGCGTTCTGCTCTACTCCACTCTCACGAGAAAACAAAAAACCCCTCACTCCACAGCCCAAACTTTTCATACAATGTGGGAAAGAAAGGAGTGGATTCAAACTAATAATTCATGGCTTAAGAAGGGCAGACACACAGACCTGATGTTTCAGTTTATTGTAAGATATTATGAAAACACTTTGTGGAAGAGTTTCAAAGGTTTATTATGGGTCAAACTACTAGGACACTTGTGAACCTAGTGAAATTGCTGATCAGAATCATCTACTTCTTAACAACCTCTGGGTATAGGTCTTATATTCTCCTCTGCCCTGAATGAGTAAATGTTAAAACTTAAGTGTCATGCTTAGGTGTAGATGTGTGCTTTCTGTATTTGTAAGGTTCTGTAAATGGTGCTTGTGACTTTCTTCCACGTTCCTTAGGAGTACCTATGCAATACTGCACCACCTTCTCCTATCTCTACTAGTTGTATGCAGCCTTTATTATCTATCTTTCCCTTCCTGTAAAAAAAACCCATATAAAATATTTTTCCCCCTCTTTTGTTTTACAAGGAAATAACAGTTAAGAATCTGTCTGCCAAACTCACTGTGTCCTGAGAAGAAAAATAGCTGGTCTCAAGTTATATGGGCTTTGGAAATGAATAGATTTTTGGGATGTTTAGGTGACTGGTTCAAAAAAGAAATTGCATGCTTTATGGGAAGGGAAAATCGTATCTTTCTGAATATTTCTCAAGGGTAGAATGGGGAGAGATTTTACTTCCCTCAGTGAAAATATAAAGAGAAGACTGAAGTAAACTTTTATGGGAAGGCTAGTACTGAGTGTACTGAACTTCAACTTCATTGCACTTGGTAGTACTAAATGTACAAAGAAAATCAGAGATTTTTATTCGTCTGATTTCAGATGGTTTAAATATGAGGTATAGTTTATATCCTTAGTGAGAGATTGTCAACAGTTTATATTGGGATTTGATTCTTAGGGTTGCTAACTTAAAGGACACTTTAAATGTAAAGTGCCAACCTCTTGAGGTTTTGAAGATCTTATCCTACAGTCCCATTGAGTTGAGAAGCTGTTTACTGAACCAGCATTGTCTGCTTCGCCAAAGGATTGATTATTCTCTGTAGATAACAATGCTTAGATGTTAAAATTGAGTATGTTAATGGCCAACAAACAGCAAGAGAACTATTATTGACTACTGAGTAAACATTTAGCTCTTTTTAAGATCTGTGATGTATGCCACTGATCCTATATCTGAGTGAGTTATATATTTTAACCATATTTTTTTAAGTCCTTTCACAGTCTTTGCTCTCTCTGCATGCAAGTTGATTTGTAAAGAGGGAATTGACATTAATAGCCACATGCAGTTTCATGGCACACTATAGTAGAGATTGCAGTGCTGTAATTGCTTAAGAATATGATGAGAGATTACTGATGAAATTTTTCTAATATGTTTATTTTGAAATTGGTTTTAAAAATGAGTAATGCTCTTACTTTCAATTATAAACATATTTTAAGCTTGGACTTAAGCAGTGCTCTCCATAGCCACAAATAACTATGATTTGAGCAGATGACTTGATTGTCATTGTTTTGTGACATAGCAAGAACTTAAAAGTCTAAGAAATAAATAAATTAAAACCCTCAAATCCAAACAAACATACTGAAAAAGAATATTGTTATCTTCAAATGATTCCTACAACTAATGTGCCATAGAAATTATGTTAAAACTTTTTAATTGGACATCTAGTAACTTTTCTGTATTCCATTTCTGTTGAGGTAGTTTCCAAGAGCAGAGACACTGATATAAAGGATGAATCTTTATTAGGAAGTTCTTAAAAGCAATCTATGTTAACAAAATGATAGGGGCTGGAAGAG